>LQMS01002323.1:0-65460 GCA_001657455.1 Spathaspora girioi | reverse complement strand
AAAGCGTAGTTAAGCCTTTTGTAGTTGATATAGAAGAAAACTCCTCATATCTTAACTCTTCCCGCAATCGGAGTTATCTTCTCCACACAACAATGATTAGGTTGTCATATTTTCTCACTAAAACAAAACCAAGTTCTTTCTTTCTTTGGTTTGTGGTAATTTAATCCAATTTATGGCCACTATTGATAAATCTGTCTATGCATTGTGTCAGGAATACAGGACTTTCCGTATGGAGATCTAACCAATGAAATTAAATAAGTTAGAGACAAGAAAACCAGAACTACATCCTGATAGCTAACAAAGGGTAAATTGCGAGAAGAGATTTACCTCGCAGTATTTCGGATAATTTATTTTTAACTACAACTTCACTAAAGATAGATGTTTTTATCTACCAATAATCAATTTAAAGAGGTCATAGCAATAGGAAGTGGGCGGTAATTTGAACCTGAGTTGTGGGGTTCCGATAAATCTATCGTAAATTGACAATGGTCCGAGCTGCATGTTTGGGGTATTGCTACTTCTGGTCCGTTTACCCTTAGGTTGAACAAGTAATTGACCAATTAACAAGTTGATACATTACCTAAATTGGTATATAAACTTGTGCATTCGCAGATAAAACATTTCAATGGGGAACTTTAATACAACTGAAAATTCGCTAAATGTCGCATAAACAACAAGGCGCTTTTTCATGCAGAATGTTAAGATGTGGGCCACTTTGGCTGCTGGATCGCAATTTAGACTTTGGTTGTGGGGTTTCGAAGATAAAACCAATATTTATAGCGAAAGTGTTTTCCTCGACGACTAAAATTTATAGTGACCTCTTTCTTTAGGGTTTTAATATTATATTTTTGACTATTAAATTTTGAGTATATTAATAACGTGATGATTGTCGGGAAGATAATATATTTGATGTTGTTGATTATGATCCAGTTTAGAAATGTCGTGGCTCTTAAGACAACGATTAGTACGCTGAGAGACGACATTCCAGAATGGTTACCGAATAACATGGTTGCACAGCAATATTGGTGTGAGTTGAACTTAACTCAATTTGCCGAGTGTGTCAACGTGTCAATGGACCGAATAAAAGTGACTCTAAGCAGCGCAAGGGACGTTAACTTAGGTGATTTTAGTATGACTGGTGACTTAATGAGCAGGTGGCTAGGTTGCTTGTCAGAGCAAGACTTGGATGGTTTGGTGAGTGTGGGCCATGTAGGTACTGATGACAGCTACACGTATTATTATGCAAATACTATGGATGAAATTCATGGATGGCTCGGTATGATGTATGTGGAAGACACCGGTACTAACGGGTCAAGGATAATTGAACACAGAGTCTAAATGTGCTGGAAGTTACATAACATACGTAGCATCTACTGGGCTGCACTGTGAAATGCACATGAATCCAAAATCTGGCACGTACAGACCATCAGGTTGCAAGACAATGAGTACATATCGACGTAAATCATAGGTTACAACGGATATTATAGTACTGTAAGGTTTGGTGGATGTTATTAATCTTCACTAAAGACGTTTCAAAAACTGATTTAAGACACTTGAAAGGAGTCTAAACGACATGATGACAAGATATTATTACATGCGTAGAATGACGCATCTTTTTCAAACGAAGAAGGAAGAAAATCAAGATCTGGTATGATATCATACCCATCAACTGGTCCTCCAAAAGTCAAAAGAACGTAACCACTAGCACGTTCGAGGCCGAATTTGTATGTTTGAGCAACACTGACAAAGAAATTCAATGGCATCGATCACTCATCGAGGAATTGGGACTAAAACTATCAGAAACCAAAATTTATGAAGGTTGTCTTGCATGCCAACGGAACAGGAAACAGCTCTCTATTCAGTAAACACGTGGATATAAAACATAAACATGTGCATGAAAAAACCCAAAATGGTGACATAGTGTCGAAAACACGCCCACTGCGTTAAATACTGCAGACATTTTAACGAAAGCCCTAAGTCGCCTGCTATTTGGAAAACATGCCGAGAGTTTATTTTTTGATAAAATGTACATTGACGAAACGTACAACAAGAATATGAATCTAAGAGATAGTCTATGATAGATTATATATTCGGGGGAGTGTCAAGAATACACGACTTTCCGTATTGAGATTTAAGTAATGAAATTAAATAAGTTAGAGACAAGAAAAGACCAATATTTATAGTGACCTCTTTCTTTAGAGTGTTAATATTATGTTCTCGAGATTTTGATTTTGATACATTGGTAGCGCTGTTACATACAAAGAAAAAATAAAGATGGGCATTGCCAAATTTTTCAAATAAGTCAATCACTTTGATATAAGTCATGACCGATGAAACAATATTAGCACCTTCGTTGTCAACTTATCAGGATGATGCCGCATTTTCATTCGATAAGGTTAAAACGAAAAGTGTTGAACGAAAACATCTTGGAGAGTTCCATAACGAAGAAGAATTAATCAAGAAAATATGGCAATATTATTCCTTATCTGATTTGATAGCTTTCCTCGGGAAAACAACGGATGGCAAGATTAATCACAATCGAATAACACTTCAGTTTCCTGATTGGTTGATTTGTGACTCGGCAATAATTGTTCATGAATTGCAGCGAGAGCTATCATTGAAACCATGTTTGGCAGCTGATGACAAATCCGCTTGCGACAATTCGACAGGGTGTTGTGGAAAGAATAATAAAGGCACAGAAGACGACGAAGACAAACAGCGTTTGTGGATATTGGCAGACACCTCGTACTCGACTTGTTGTATAGATGAAGTGGCTGCGGAACATGTGCATTCTGATTTGGTAGTTCATTTCGGTGATGCTTGTTTGAACGATGTGGAAAAATTAGCGGCAGCTTATGTGTTTGGGAAGCCGGAAGTTGATATACATCCCCTTGTCGATAGTTTCAGGCAGAGATATGAAGATGCTAATCTGCCGATTGTACTTATGGCTGATGCTCCTCACACCTACATCCTTCATTCTTTATATCGACAATTACAAAGT
This sequence comes from Spathaspora girioi, assembly GCA_001657455.1. NCBI lineage: Eukaryota > Fungi > Ascomycota > Pichiomycetes > Serinales > Debaryomycetaceae > Spathaspora > Spathaspora girioi. The sequence goes on along the minus strand of LQMS01002323.1, from coordinate 62,459 downwards.
GAATATACACAATTGATAATTGCTGATTTACACATAAATGAAAATTCACAAGCTACAATGATAGGATATCAACCTCAATCCTCTAGTACTGATTTTCATAAATTCAATCGATCATTCATAAAGCTCAATCTGGATATTTCGTTGGATTCATGTGACCTCTTTCATATAACCACTCCAGAAGCTCCACGTCTCCTCCAATTAACGACAAATTTCAGCTCCGTCACGATCTACGAGCCAGCCACCGACTCGGTCTCTCAAGGTCCATTCCCCAACTTAATGCGTCGATACAAGTACATGCACATTGCACGGTCCGCTGGAACCATTGGACTCTTGGTGAATACCCTTTCACTTACCAACACCAAGAAGTTAATCAATGTAATCGGTGCACGAATCAAAGCTGCTGGTAAGAAACATTACGTGTTTGTTGTTGGGAAACCTAATGTTGCCAAATTAGCAAATTTCGAGACTGTGGATTTGTGGTGTGTTGTTGGATGCGATCATCTGGGAATTGTACTTGATCAAACTGGTCAGTATTTCAGGCCGATTGTCACCCCGTATGAGTTGTTGTTGGCTTTAAGTGATGAGATGAGCTGGACGGGCAAGTGGATTACTGATTTTGCTAGTGTTTTGGAAAATTACAAAGATAATGAAAAACAGATTGAAGACAACGAGAATGAAGCTGACGAAGAAGATGAAGATGCACCTCCTGAGTTTGATCCAGTGACTGGAAGATACATCAGCACATCACGTCCATTAAGGCAGATAAATCATTTGATGATTTCTTCTGAAGAGGAGCAGAATGAAGATGATACAGAAACTGAAAATCTGTTGGTTAAAAAGTTTGCTAGTACGATTGCGATCAGGAACACTGTGTCTACTTCGGCAGCACAGTTGCAAAACAGAGCATGGACTGGATTGGGTAGTGATTTTACGGACGAGCAGGATAATACTGGTGCATTGGTAGAAGAAGGAACAGGTGGTATTGCAAGAGGTTACGATTTTGATAGAAGTAATAATTAATAGTATAGTGTAGAATAAAAATATAGCGGGTGCGAATTAGACGGAGGTTGGAGAAGAATGTAAAAAGCTTAGCGAGCGGAGACGACTGAAGAGAAAAATGTAACATAATGCTGAAGCCATAAGAATTGGCCAAACTACTTTTGCTTAACTACTTGCTATTTATGAGTAAATGCCATTATCAATCGATGTCATTATAGACGTGTTCACACAGAACGCAAAGTCTATTGTGTTGATTGAAGCATTGGTAATGTATGTATATTTCGTTTCTTTTCCGAATTGATATGCTTGGGGAGACTAACAAACTTAGAATATTTGCTAGAAAATCAATAATTCCATACTATTTCTTGCTATCTACAGTACTTTTAATCATCTTATCTAACTGGTTTAGAAATTACAACCTACCTGTGAACTGGAATAGACTCGATGAAAATGACGTTGCACTAATTACAGGGGGATCCAACGGGTTGGGGTTGGCTATTGTTCAAAAATTGTTGGCAAAAAATGTTACTGTTTATGTATTGGACGCGTCTACAATCCGTATAGCTCACGAGAAGCTTGTGTTTGTGAAATGTGATGTTGGAAACGAAGATATGTTGGTATTGGAACTACAACGAATCATTCGTGATTTGAATCAATCCAATCGACATATAAGCGTTCTTATCAATAACGCCGGAATACGAGACAATCGTTCACTATTGAATATTAAAGAAATCAAAATCAGGATCATGATCAATGTGAATTTTATGGGTCCAATTTGGATATTGCGAGAAATTGTCCTGAATCACGTAGAACATGTCTTGCCCAAGAATCTGGAAGCAGAATTATTTATTGTTACTGTTTCTTCGATCTTGGGCACGTTGGCCCCTAAGAACTTGTCACTTTATGCCGCAACTAAAGCTGCATTGATTCTGTTACATGAAGCAATGACCCAGGAATTGAAAGAATTTCCTGGAATTAGGCTTCTATTGGTAACAACCGGACAATTAAGTACGGCAATGTTTCAAGACGTTGAACCTTCAAGACTCTTCTTTGCACCGATTGTCAATCATGTTGATTTGGCTAAAGATATTGTCACAAATATCGATATTGGATATTCCGGAACTATTTGCAAACCATTCTATGCTAATTTCCTACCCGTAGTCCGAACATTACCTACATTACTACAAGAATTTTGTCGAAAGATATCACAAATGGATGATAAAATTAAGGAACACTAAAATTTATGCTATATACTTTACACTAAAAATTTTAAAGACTCTTTTTTCCAACTTTTTCAAATTCATTACCTAATAATTTAATAAATGCATCTCTATTGAAAAATCCAAGTATATCGAAAAACTTGGTAAATTCAAATGATGCAACCACTTTTTCCTTTTTATCATCGAATGTTGCACTAACGTAATAAATAGGATCATACTTGTTTGCAGTCCATGTAGCAATTGTGACTTTTCTTCCCCTTTTCTCGTGCCCGATATATTTGACATTCTTGTATCCATAATTAACTAACAATAATAACCCACTGAAAACCCCATACACAACAATAGAAATTACAGTAATGTTATAACTCTCTTTGAAAGTAAATTTCTTATCCACGAGAAATAAAAGTGCGGCAATAATAACAGTTGCTACACCCAAACCGAGTTTTATGTCTATTATGGCAAAGGATTCGGTATATCCAAATTGTTGCATTACTTGTCCCAATTGTTCATCAGTAGTTTGACGTAATTCATTAACTGAACTTCAAGGGGGGTTAGTATATTTCTCGATTATACGTCAATTGGTGTTTTTACATACTTTAAATTGGTTCTTTTGAGTTCGGAAGACATTTTTTACTATATTCTATCGTTTGATATCTATCCTCCTAAGTTAACCTTTTGGTTGTAAACTTTTTTCTGGTTTACGTGTTGGCAAAAACAAATATTCAATTTGCAGTTTACTTTAACTTAAAGTGCATTTAATAAAACATGTAAAAATGTCCCCCGGTTTACAGATTACAACGCATCCCACGCTCATGAGTAAAATTCTCTCCCACTCCACCCACGCAAACAACGGAAAAGAAAAAAATGTTGACTTGAATTCACACCATCACGTCATAAGGAGTAAGGATTATCATCCACATCTGGAGGATACCCCTTGAACTCAACTTTCCTTTGTCTTTCATTTGCACTGCAATATAGTTTGACTGACATCTTATCCGGTTTTTACTTTTTGTTAAGGAATACTAATAGCAAGAAACGGACAGTTACCTTTACTGACTGTGTTTTACGGGTTATCTCCAGGCTATTCTCCGACTATGCACTTTAGTTTCTACTGATGACAAGTTCTTCAAATACAGTTATGGCAAAAGACGATTCCATGGTGTCCAACAATAGCAACATTGCTAACACTAGTTCAAAAACTTTCTCTAAAAACAAAAATAGGTCCAAGTCAAAGAATGTTCAACCAAGAATGACTAATCCACAGCCTGATTTAAACTTTCAAATTGATACGCAAATTAAGCAAAACAAAAACAAGACATTTAATAAGAAAAATCAAATATCTATTAATCATTTACTTCAATTTCAATCGTATCGTGATCTGGATGAATACCATACCAATCGCTCAAAGCCTAAAAAGAACAAATCGAGTAATGATTACCAAAAGCCACGTATTCAGTTGAAAGGAATGAAGTTTATTAATCTCAACTACAAGTTTGTTGTTGATAATCGTAAGCAATACCGTTTACAACAGTTGGATCCTAACGTTCCTTTTGATGTTGAAGATATTATCAGAATTATAGTCCCTAGGGGAAATTCTTGTCCTATATGTCTCACGGATGATCCTATAGCTCCACGTATGATTACATCTTGTGGTCATTTGATTTGTTTGAAGTGTGTGCTTTTGTTATTAAGTAGTGAAGTTCCCAAGGCCAAGAAAAAAGAAAGTGATGTGGTTGTAGAAAAGTATCGTGAATGTCCCTTGTGTTCTTCGGTAATTAGGAAACATGAATTAAAACCAGTGTTGATTAATAATGTTGATGAGCAGTTTGAGTTGCCAAAAGTGCATCATGATACTGTTCTAACTTTGATGAAGCGACAACAGGATAAAATTATTAGTATACCAAAGGCTATGAATAACATTGATGAATATGATCTGGATTTTGTCGATGTGACCAAATTGGATGAATTTTTGTCATACCTGAGAATCTTCAAAGGTGATTCAAGATATCTATTGGAGATGTATAATAAGGAAAAGGAACAAATACTACAAGGTTACAAGGAAGAAAAATTACTCTATGGGTCAGATGATATGTCGCTTGTTAATGCAACGCTTGATCATATAGATGAAGAAATCGCACATTGGACTGGAAAACTCGCGCAAGAACCACCTGCCACGCCAAACCTTGTACCAAATTCAACAAATACACCTGTTTCTGGATCTACTTACCACTACTACCAAACTGGTTTCAATTCAAGTTGTACCTATGTCCTCTCTCCACTTGATATGAAAGTTCTTAAAACCACTTATGGAAGCTACGACGATCTTCCTTCGTCGATTGTTGCCAAAATTGAAAATATCAAGTATGAAGAGTTGACTCAAGAGACTTCACTTCTGAAGTATAAGTACTTATCGCATCTTCCTATCGGATCACAAATTGGATTCTTGGAATGTACTTGGCTTGGTAATGAATACGTATCACACGATTCATGGGAAGTATTTAGGGATGATTTGATGAAACGGACAAAGAACAGTCAACGGAAGTTCAAGAAAGAGGAACGGGATCGTAAACGAGCCATGAATGAAGAGGAAATCAGGACTCGTAAGTTTTACGAACGTGAAAATAGAGACGTAGAACACCATGAAAGCAGCGGCTATAGTGGTGTAATTGGTGGTGTGGGTGCGCTTTCCATTGTTGATAATCGACAAGAACAGCCTCCCTTGTTGTCAAATTCTCCACCGGATGTTGTTGGTTCTGAATTGTACCAAACTACAGTATGGGGTACAAAAATACCTAAACCTGAACCTTCATCCTCTCCCGTGCATGACGAAGAAGATGAAGATGATTGGGATGCCGAAGAAATGATTAGACGTGCGAAGGAAGAAATGAGTAAGCAACAAGGTGGCAAAAAGAAGAAAAAGAAGATGATCTTGTTGTCTTCTAATAATTGGTAAATTAACGAAAATAACGATGCATATTATATTTACATACTTTACAGATATATAAAATACATACCCTTAATATTCTAATGTAATGGACTATAGTCATCCTCATACTTGATATCTTTATCTTCAATGTTCCACATTGGTCTGACATAATAAAACACTCCACCCATAACAAGCACTCCAGTTCCAATTACGGGGAACATCCAATACGGTATAGCCAAGCTATTTTTATTAGGAGGTGGTACAAATGGGAATAATGCAAGGAATATATTGGAAACTAGGAAGACAACCACACAAATAAGAGGTACCGATATTTTCTTGTTGTTTTCGAGGTTGATTGTTTCATTTGTTATGGTTACATGAAGCATATGGCCATGTGAATGTCTTCTTTGAGGGGTATACTCTTGTAAATCATCATCACAGGAAGAATATGAATCTATGGAATTGGAGTCGGACTCTACAGGAGCATCCTCTTCTGTATCCAATGTTTGTTCTATTGGGTTGAATTCTCCCCAATATTCCTTCTTTCTATTCAATTTCAAATAAATTAATCCTCCAGAAATAGCAACGTTTATCCAGGTTCCTGGGTATATATACAAATTAACAATAAATTCATAGATTTCTGTACTAGGTGGAGCAATCAATATAAGAATTGTAATTGCTCCATGCAATAAAAGTGAATGTGATAAGTTTTGGAAATATTTCGAAAAGGGTAAATAATTATTATAGGCTAATTCCTGATTAACCACGCTATGGGCATAACTTACAACCAAAACATTCCCTAAATTTGATAATGAAATGAATATGGGTAATAATCTTGCAGTTATGCTTTCTCCAAATACTTTATTAAAGAAAATACCCGCAATTAAAACTCCACTGGAGAGGATTTCTTCCTTAGGGATTATTATCAAGTATGATATTATTACTAAGAAGTATAATCCTGTAGTTAAGGCAACTGCCAATGGTGCAGCCACTGTTAAGATATGGTAAGGATTATCAACTTCACTTAAAACGTAATTGACATTCTCCCATCCTTTGAAGGAATATATCACTTCAAGTAAAGCAACCGATATTGAATAACTATTTGGCTTAACATTATTATGGAATTTCCATACATCACCATTGAAATTATTTGTGGTTTCTATATTTAATAACCCCAAACTAGCTAACCCTCCAATAGATATGATTAAAACCAAAATTAAAATCTTAAAAATTCCTAAAAAGTTAAATAAACTTGTTCCTTGATTTGGGAACTTTATATGCAACCAAATACAAAATGAAATACATCCAACCCCAATTGCTTTGACTAATGTATCATTCATGTCTTGTTTACCAGTTATAGCAAACAAAACATATTTTCCAAATGCATAACTGTTTCCCGAGCTGAATCCCAAAAGAACAATACTGAAGGAATAAACACATCCAGTTAATCCCTTGGGTAATCTTTTAAACAGTCTTAATAAATAATTCAATTCTCCACCATTTTTAAATGGAAGATTTAATGCAAATTCTAAATATATTAATAACCCACAGAATATAATAATTCCACCTAGAAAGAATAAAAGTAGGAATATTCCTACATTCCCGTTAACGTATTGGAAAATGGGTGATGGATTCAGAAATATTCCTGTTCCTATGATTTTGTTGACTATGAGTGAAATGCATGATAATGTTCCAAGTTTCTGTTTTATTGGAGTGAAACTTGCTACTCTAGATAAAAGTAGTCCTTGAGAACCTCTGCGATCAAGGTGAGATGTCGACGGCGTCATTTAATAAATCTATATTACTAAATGGATATATGCTAATGGTTTTCTCCCTGAAAATAAAGTAGTTGCAATTGGGGGAATATCGTTGTCAATCAAATTGCAAATTACTGATAGTGGTGGATATTTAGTGACTCCAAACATTTTTGACATCAGTTCACGTGATCGGAGTTTAAGATCCGGAAAAATCCGGTACTGTATATTATTGAACCTATGGGGAACTTCACCAACGATTGATATCGTACGAGTTTAGTAACCAACTTTTTATGAAGTATGAATAAATATTGGACGTTAGTGAATTAAACCTCAAAACTACCACCCGGAAGGGTCTGTTTCTTGTGCGCCACCAATTTCTACCTCTTTAAAGACAGTTTTTTCTGTAAGTTTCAAAACTTTGCAACCAAACAAATTCTCCGGAATGTAAACAAACCAATTTACAGATTATTTTTACCCCCTGTTGTCAAACTTAGTTCTAATCGCTGTCTATTAAAAATTTTGTATATTATTCAAAAGAAGATACGACGAAGTCTATAAAACAAGAAAAGGAATAACGAAAGAAATAACGAAAGAAACGAAACATAAAACCCATAAACTCTAATAAAAAACCCAAAAAGCAACCCAAAATCATAAGCAAAAACAACTAACTTTTTTGTTAACTAGTCAACATTTCACGTAAATCAATCTTTTCATTTCCAATTACATTTACAGCAACATTACAACTTCTTAAGATTTGTTCCAATGGTCCAAGACTTTTCTTTTGCAAGGCTTCATTGGCTAATTCTTGTTCAAGTTGACGATAATTTTTGAGTACATGTTTGTAATAGTTTGAATATTCGTCAACAAAGGTTGATTGTTCCTGGATATAGTTGGTTGGGGTATCTACTGATTCCAGTCTTGCTTCAAGATTGAATTTTTGTTGCTGTTGTTGATATTCAACTGTGTTTCTAGTGTCATCGTCTTGTACGGCTGGTCTCATTTGTTCATATGTCATATCATGATGTTTTGAAACCAGACAATGGGATTCATCGTGGTTGATTGAAGGAATAACGACATTCAATCCAAATATTTCCTTTGAACTAATCATTTTCTTGATTAATTGGTCAACTTTCCTGTTAACATAACGAATATTTCTTGTGAATACATTATGTTTGAAAAGGTGATCATTTGAACTTGGATGAATGTTGAAATATTTTTCATCTTGATAATAAATACCATGATTATCTTGAGTACTTATGGCCAAGGATTTTATACTAGAATTTACTGACAAGGATACTAAATCCTTGATTTCAGTTTGTGATTCAAGACCTTCATTAGGACCAACAATGATCAAATCAGCTTTAAATGAAGGATAATATTCTGGGATAATATTTTCCAACCCGAATTTTAAGCTATCAATTGGACTGGAATTAACATACCAAACTTTCCTATCTAAAGGGTCTTGACCATATTTATTGGTGAAAATAGGTGTGAAATCTTGATCTTGTTCAAGTTCCACTCTACTCTGAACTTTTCTGACTCGTTTTCTATTAACTTTCTTTAAGTTTTTGAAATAAGTTTGATGTACATCAAGCAAATGACCAAACTCCCCACCATCTTCAATGGTTCTGGTGACATCACTTGTATCTTCACGGACTTGATATAAGGGACCAATAAGAATTACATTATGTTCATGATGTTTCAAATGGTTATACAACATACGAATGTTTTTAGAAACCCAATTATCGGTGGTTGTTAATATTATATTCAAACCAAAAGTTAATGATACTACATAACTAAGTAGTATTATAAGGGTTGAACTTCTCATGGTTACTTTTAAGATATTAGGGGAGAAGTATGACTAAAACCCTGACTAACTAGTGTTAGTCCAAGGAAGAGGGAAACGGTTTATTTTTATCCTCCTAAACCACTTCGCTTGAGGGAATATCTTGTTATCTTTTTTATTCGTGTAGGCTAAAGGAGGCAACGTGGGATATAAGCTTCCATCTTAAATCTGATGCATTGTGTCATAATCGTGCATGCAGGAAGCGCTATTGTCACAATTACATAGCAAAGATTATTTTTTGTGACCCACGTTTACGATATATCTTTGATTCTTTTTTTTCGCCTTGAAGTTTACCGTTTTTGGCAGCTAATTAGGGCCCACGCGTCAGGTAATAAACTACGAAAATTTTTCTTAGGGCGGGAGATGTCAACGTTCCTAACCATACTGGGTGCAAAAAAAAAGAGCGAATCAATGAACACAAAACAGAATTCAGGAAAATTACTTACCAGATTCTTCATAGTCGCATTTGGAAGCCAATCCATGTTTCTAGGAAACAAAATCACGCTATAGTTATATTTTCTTTGTTCCGATAAAAGCCACTCATTGTGTGTAAATTATTCTATTATTAGGATATGAAATCATAGTAAGCTAAGCACACCCGTGGGGTCATACCGTCTAATCACTATTGGCTTAGAAGGGAGTATAATCTAAAGCCGCGTACGTAATCTCTAGCGTGCTGCTTTCTTCTTGAGCTTGTTTTGAAGTTTGCTAAATCCGTTTGGCTTTGTGCGCGCAAACTAAATCTGGCAGAGATTGACTTATTATTGCTTTGGCTGTTTTGTGCAGTCTTTTTGTTTTTTGCAGTTTTAGAAATCTTTGTTGAATGGGATACTGTCTGGATCCAAACCCTTCTATACAAAATGTGGATAGAAGAAACTACAATAAATATATGCTCTCTACAGTAGCGCACTCTACAGTAGTGATACTATATAAATATTTATTAATGAACCTGCTCCTCCGAGACTCACTGTTTCTAAACTATACTTCCATGATTTTAATAATCACATGTCTATCTTCTTCATTCAAATCTCCAAACATCAAATTGAAACGAGCACTACCGTTAATACTGTCAATGAATTGTTTAACATAATTGAAAATATTCATTTGATCTAAAGCAGTGGATACTAAAGGATCTTCATATAACTCTTCCTTATTTTCATCAAAATATCCAGTTAATTTTATATCTTCATTATTCAAGAATTTAATGTATTTATCAGTTTCATCCTCTTCTTCTCCTGCTTCTGTACCCTCCGCTTCGTCATCGGCGTCTGTTCCCAAGTCAACTTGACCGATAAACACTTCATTGTCGTCAATTTCTTCCTGTCTCTGTTGTTGAGATAACTCATTAAAGTTTCTTCGTTTTGATTCTAAGTTTTCAATGGCGGTAGGTAATTTCTTTAATGATACAATTAGATTACGGGAAACTTCAACTAAAGTGGAATTATCTAATTCAATTCCTCCAAGACTTAACAATCCCAATACAGTTAATTTCAAATCATAAACTCGGACTAATTTAGCAATACCAGTAAACCAATTATTTAAAAATGTAAATAGTTTACCCAGTTGTTGTAATAACACCATGGTTGTATTAGTATCATATATTAACGCAGAAATTAATACATTATGAGAATTAATTCGTAATAATCTTCCTTTTGTTGCTTGTTCTTCTTCAATACTAGGATATTTGGCCAATACTTGCTGAACTATATCCGGAATATATGGTTTAGATTGATGTTCCAATACCAAAATAAAAGTTTGAGCCAATTCAAATGCGTTAACTAGTTCATTATAAGCAGTATCTTCACATCCAACAATTAATCCAAAGATTTTAAAAAACATCCCTGATAATTCTTGATTACGTTGTAATTCTTCTCGACCATAAATCAAGAAATTTTGTAAACATTGGATTAATTCTTCAACATACATTAATGCAATACCCTTTTCAAATGATAAATACAACAATTTAAATTGTTGCCACATCACAGGAGATATAGATCTGGTTAAAAACGTGGAATTTTCCATTAATTCACCAACTTCAGCCAAGAAATCATCTAATTCATGAACTAAAACATATGAGATTGCTTCACTGAAAATTTCTTCTAATTTAATACAAACTTCACGAGAATTTTCAAATGACAACAACACAGTAATCATAGTATTCAAGAACCCCAAGGCAGCCATAACTTTGTCACCTTGATCATCAAATCCATCATCAATTTCATCCGCATCTACATTTGAAGCTTCATGGATTTCAATGGCAAGGCGCATAAATTGAGACACTAATTTCGTCATTAAATCAACTCCAAATGGTTGTAATTGTTCCGAGAAATTTTCAACGCATTCTTGCATAACCATCAGGATAGCATCACTATCAATATCATTGGATAATTCAAGTAATTTAGATACAGTTGGGAGAATTAACCCGGCAAGAACTTGTTTAAAATCATCCCGAATTAAAAATGCCTGAAGTGCTAACGAAGCTTCAAATGCTACGGGTAAACTAATTTCATGTTGTTTTGATTCATCAAAATTCTTAAGAATTCCATGATATAATGCTGAAACTGTTGATTCATTAGTGAATTCAATATCGGCAAATAAAGCCATTACTTCAAGCGCTCTTGCTTGTAAGAATCCATATTTAGAGCCAAGACATGGGATTACAAACATACTCAAGAACGGTTCCATTTGACCTTGAAAATCTCCAATAGTTTCACTATTACCAGTTAAATACCCGGCAATAGACCCCAACATTCTTAATGCTCCTTCCCTTTTCTTGGCGACCTCTAAAGTTTCCTGCATATCCTTTAAACTATCCAATGTTTGATGAATAAATGTGATTATTGGAACAAGGGTAGTCTTTTTCCTTTTATAGACAAATGTAGCCAATAATGCTAATGCGGCTTTTTCAGGAGAATCATATTCATGATTTGGATCAAAACATGAATGAATATATTCAACTGGATCTTCATCATATAATTCCAAACTATCATCCAGAGGACATAATAGTGGATAAACCAAGTGGGAAATTAAAGTTTCATAATAAGGTTTAATTAAAAGCCAAGTTGATTTTTCCGCTACACAATGACTTAAAAATTCCAATAATCTAAATAATGAACTTGTACTTAACCACCTTTTCCCTTGACAATATTGTTCAATAATTGAAAGGAAGTTTGATATGAAATGAGGCATAAATTCATTCAAGAATAATTTATGGAATTCTGGATAATGGAACGTTCTTGATAAGCTCTTCAGAGCATATCTGGTAAATAATCTATACAAATTTGAAATTGCCCATTTATAGCATTTAGAAATTTGTAACATTGATTTTTCTTGTTCTGATAAATTTGAATTATGAATATAATTTGGAGGTTCCATATTAATCACATGTGCGTGAAATTCTCCCCAAGCATTTATCAGGTCTCTATTTTGTAAAGGAACGGGTAAATCATAAAACGTAACAAATTTATACGTTTTTAAAATCAATTTAAGGATTTCTGCTGAAAATTCATCCATACTAGTTTCATTTTCAATTAACGAATTCCCCATAGTTAATAAATGAGGGAAAACTTGAACAATAATATTGTCTAAAGTTTGCGACCTATCCTTATTTTCAATCCATTTATACTTTCTAGCAATTTCTGAAAAACAAATCATCCCAGTATAAATCTCATCCTTGGTTTGTCCTTGTAATAATTGAGCAACAATTTCCAACAATTGAGTCCATTTTTCATATTCATAAGTTATCAACACTCTTAAAACAGGTATCAACTGTTGTTTAATGTGATAATCCAGTTGAACCATCACAGGGATAATTCGATCTAAAACAATTGGTTTCTCGTCGTGATCAATACCAACAATATCCTTACGTTCTTTCCAAAACCTTACAACTCGATTCTTGAAATATACCGCCGTGGCCTTTTTCAACCCTTCAGGAGTGCCTGAGTTTATAAGAATGTCCAAACATGAACCAAGGAAGCCGAGAGTTTGTGAAAGTTCACGAAGTTGTTGTTCAGCTGCAGTACGAACTTCGGGTGATGGTTCAAGAGTACCAGCAATACAGTTTATAATAATCTTAGGATCCATTGTTCTTTTCTATTCAATTATCGATCAATCACACCCCACTCACAATTACAGGTTAATGTTACAAGCAAAAGTCTATAATTTTTTCCTGTTGAATGAAGCAAATTGTGCTGTGCTGTCTGGGGGGGCTATGAGACTGCGATGTGATCGCTGTGTTTTTCAGTGTAGATTTTTTCGCTCAAGCCTTGAAAATTTACTAAGAAAAAAATATTCGGAGAAATTTAAATCACGAATAGTTCCCGTTTAAATGTTCGTAAACAAAGAAGCGAAAGAAGTCTGTACCACTCTTTGGCTACTTATAATAACATAATTTGACATACCCTTAACAAAAAGTAGTAATTAAAAGTTTATACAAAAAATAAATCATCAATGCGTAAGCCGGGAATCGAACCCGGGGCCCAGCAGTGGGAACGCTGGATTTTACCACTAAACTACCCACGCAAGTTGTAATTTTTTGGATTTTTTAGGAACATGGTAGCGTATCCACTTAATTTCTTTTGAAAATTTTAAGAAACAGCGAATAACTCTGGAAGGGGTGATGGTTGGCATGGTATAATAATACCCCTGAGTCTATAGCTTATGTTAATGCGATCTATAAAAAATGTTTAAAGTTTTACCTATTATTAGAAGTTCTATGTAAATATATAAAAATCAAATTTTTTGGACATAATTGGCAGGAAAATTACCAATTTTTCCATTCAATTCACCTTTCCACCATTCACTATCTTGTTCTAACAATTTAATTATATCTCCTTTAAGAATAGTTAAATCGGTTGATTCTTGAGCCCGGAAACTAAATATTGCTTGAACATATTGTTGTTGCGACTGATGTTGTTGTTTAGTTGAAACTAGGGTAAAGTTTTCTATAGCTTCAATAAATGGTTCATTAGAAGTTTGGAATTTAGCAATTATTTCACCATTTGTTTCAATAACGGGGAATAATTTCTTGGATTCTGTGAGAATCAGATAATTGAATTGTAAGTTGATATAATAAGTCATGGCTTGAATTGGGGTGATTATTTCTTGAACTAATTGCATGAATTTAGGTAATTGTTTCTTTAATAGTTGATTGATTTCATCATATTTAATCTTATTATCTTGTAATTTCCTCTTTAAACTAAACAATTGATTATTTTGCTTTAAAGTTAACTCCCCTTGGTCTTGCTTGAGGATTAATGTTTCCAAATCATTATAAACCTTATCATAATCTAACAAGGCAAACTCCCTTGTTTTAATTTTCTTTTCCACAGTTTTAAATGATTTTAAACAATCTTCTAATTTCAAATCAATAACTTTGGAAATCTGTTTAATTTCATCGTCAAGTAAGATATCTTTAAATAGTTTCTTATAATTGGAAACCTTGATCCAAGATTCATATTCTTCTTGAATCACATCTCCACCAGAAATAAAATTATTATAAGGATCAATTAAGTTTTGAAAGGTTTCACTTATACTCAGGGAAAGATTAGGTATTTCAATCATTGATTCAAAGAAAACTTTAGAATTTTTGAGTAAGTACTTGATAGTTTTTTCATAATGATTTAATTGTTGTTGTAATTGATCGAATTCTTCATCAATTGTATATGAACCGCCATTATATTTGATTTTTTGTTTAAGATATTGAGGAGTCCTTTTGATTCTATTCCAATCAAAATGATCATTCTTAATAACTGATTCATCAACTAGTTTTAACTGGGAGGAAAGCAAGTTAGTTATTTTGTTAATATCAGAACTCATCAGTCTACTACAACCTTTTTGATTGTGTCTTTTTGCAAGTATATGTGTAAGTTTTTTTTTTGCAACCATTTGTATTTTTTTATGTTACAACCGAGCTTTCCATACCACAAAAAATAAGGTGGCAGACAAAAAAGTTCCTCAAATACACCATATGATTTAGTCTATTTAAAAATAGTTACAATAAATATATACAAAATCTTATAATATAAATCCATATTACAAGCTCTTCTTCTTTCGTCCAGTTTCATCATCAACTTTACTCTTGACTGGCTCTCTAGTATTTTTACTTCGTGGCCATAATGAAGGTAGTCTAACCACTTGAAATCTAGGTTCAACACATCTATCAATAAACCAAGTTCGTAATTTACTTTCAATCAATTCTGAAATTTTGGGAACATCTTGTAATTTAGCTCGAGACCCAATTAAGGATTTCACTATAAATTCAAGTCTATAATCTGGAGAGAATGAAAACATCAATGCTGTGCCCGCCCCTTCTTTATTTGAATTTGTATTTGTAGTAGTGTTATTGTTAGACCCTTCCAGTCTATTTTTAGTCGTTTGATTAAAAGTTGACTGATGACTTGCCAAATCAACAAATTCTGGATCGTTGGTATTTATAAGCGATACAGTTAAACAGCCCGAGAATCTCACTATGGAGACAGTTAATTCAACCGGTAAAACTGCAGTTAATGGTCGTGGATGATTCAATAATAATTTTGTATCTATCCCTAAGGTCAAAGTATCTGATAAATCAACATCTATTTTAGCTTCTAACCTACCCCTACCTTGACTATGTTTAATTCGACAATTTGAAAAAATTGGAAAATCATCACCAATATCAATTTCAGTTAAATTAATTTTACCCAAGAAATCCGGCATTGGTGAACTTTCTAAAAAATCATTAAGTGAGTGATATATATTATCAGCTAATAACGCTTCTGATCTGAATTGAGATATTGTTTGAGCAACTAATACATTAAACCAATCAAGAGTTTCAGGGGCGTGATTATCAACATCGTAATACGTTTTTTCAAGAATACCAGCAACTTTGGCTTTATTACTAAGTAACCTTTCATCGGTAGTGTCGTCAGCGGAGGGCGAGGCAAGATCTTGTTGGTTCTTGTTTTTCTTTTGTTTATCTCGTTTAACAATAACACCACTGGCATCACGAATGCTTTGTTTGGAAGATGGTGAAGACTCAGCAAAGACAAAGAATTTCACAAACACAATTATAACAAACAACACACTAAACTGTCCAACAATAAGACCATGGGTGAATCCCCAGGTTGATGTGGGGGTGCTTGAACTTGATTCATGAAGGAATAATTCTCGTTGTTGTTGAAATAATTCTTCTTGTTGCAATTTTAACTGCTCTTGTAGTTGTTCAATCAAGGAATTTGTGGCTGTTTCATTTTCAACTATACCAGTTTCACTTCCAGTGCTTGTATCTATAAGTTCGGACATACTATGGTTGACCCCACCCGAAAACAAATCAGTTCCGGGTTAAGTTACAAGGAGCTTAGGTCCGGATTTTTTCTTTTGTCCGTCAAGTTTGGTACCGTGCGGCTCATTTCTCGCGGTAGAAAATCGCATCATATACAGAGTATACTTTGTTATCAAATGGTATATACAACTAAGCAATAAACAAGAAGTAAACGAATGAACTAAAAGATGGGAGTGGGGCGTTATATCTATATTTATGCGAGGAAACATTAAAACATTATCATTTTCTGTGTGATTTATGTTTGTGATAATGAAGATGTTGCTTAGACTTTGCTGGTGAGCTTGTTGGAGTGTCGTCAACCGGCCTTACTTGAATTGGTTTGATTTCGTCGTCGCTATCTTCGTCCTCATCACGGGCAATCCATTCTCGTACATTGGCAAGAATAGTTTTACCAGCATTATTTAATTCCTTATTGGCATTTCCAATATATTTAGATGCAAATTCCGTCAAGGGGGAATTCATTCTGGATAAATTATTATCTTCAGAATCACTATTATTGGCACTGCTGCTATTTTCCAAGAATGATTGAACATCAAATTTTTTGCCTCTCATAAATTCTCTAATTTCAAAATATAAATCTCGAGATACATTATTTAAATTTGTTGTATTTTTCATCCAATACGATCGGAAGTCTTGAATATGTTTCTTAAATTCTAATTCATTCTTTTTAAGCCAACTAACATTTAATTCCTTTCTTGTGGCCCCTCTAGCAAAATTCCTCATTAAATATTTATCATAATCACGAATAATCTTCGTGATAATATCGGAAGTCGATATCCCCTCGGTTCTTTGAGTAGTTAAAAACATCCCCATTTCCTTAATAGGTCTATAAATATCATCGGCATCTCCGGAAGCATATGGTAAGTCGTCATGAGCAACATAATTAATGTGATGTTTTTTCAAAAATTCAGGAGTAACACACCAAGGAGCATCCGGAATTACTTCATCAACCCAACGACAATGTTTTAAAGTCTCACAACGTTGAACATCAGTTAAAACAGTCAACCCTTTACGTGTATGAGTTTCAATATCTGAAGGAACTCCACATACTAATTCAACATTTTCAAATGACTTCTTGGCTTGTTCCAATTGTTTCATATGACCTAAATGAAATAAATCAAACACTCCATCGGCATATATTCTTATAGGTTTTTCAGTATCAGGAAGATTAAATTTGAATCCCTTTGGACGATATTTTCTATATTCAATTGGTAAAGCTTCATCTAATTCACGTTCATGTGCTTCAAACTCTTCTTGTTGTTTAGTTTTGACTTTTCTTTTCTTATGATGGGGTTGGAGGTGTTCTTCATGCTCATGTTCTTCTTCCTTAGTATCCTCTTCACTCCTTTCTGGAGAAGAAGGAGAATCGCTATCCGAAGAACTTCTCTTTCTTTTCCGTTTAAATAATGACGATATTGAATCAACAGAGAGGGTTTTGTGGATTGTTAACCCATTACGACCGGGATTGACTCGATTCTTCGCCCTCATATCTTTACTTCTAGCACCACTCATTATTAATATGTAGTGATGCGACAATTATTTGGTTTGGATATTTTAACACACTTTATTATATGTGTCAAGCAAGGAGTTTAAATTCAGTGTAACGCTTTTTCTCAATTGGAAATTTTTTTTTCTTAGCATTGCATTTTTCCGTCATTTTGTTGGGCGCGTGGGGGAATCTTCACACGCATTTTTAAACATAGATAGACCTTCGTGATAACCACCTTTGGAAGTTAGAAACATTTATATTGCGAGAATATATTTTTCTAAGGAAAAGAGCAATTCAACAGTTTAGTATAGCACCAATTTGCATTACATGTGTTTTACTAGGTTTGTTTGTTCTCGTCTAAATCCATATCAAGATATCTAATCACCCGTTTTTTCGCACCTAAAACTGGTAGCGTCCATAATCATAATTTGAAAACTCCTGGATGTTATACATCTGACGAAGGAAAGCAACTAGGCAAAAACCTACAAAATTTACCCAGTTTGGATCAAATTGTTTTTGCCTTGCACTAGGATTGTCAAGAGGTTTATCTTATTTTGCACTTGACTGTTCAACAATCGGTAGCAACAGTCCTAAACAAAATTGATCTATCTTTACTTCTTCTATGTTAGTGTTGGTCATGATACGATAGCTACTATATTTCATAGTGTGGAAGTTACTCAGGTATATACCAAATAGTATCGAGAAAAATATTATATAAGCAAGACCTTTATAAATTAGGATATTATGTATTTATTTACTCCAATAAGTTTAGAAGTACAGCTTGGAATAAACCATTCAAGATAAAAGCATGTAAACAGAAAACGAGTTCACTTATAGTATTTAGTACTGTGGGTTCTTCCAACGTTTCAGAAATTTGCAATCTGGTTGATCTAACATGAGAAATCCAATAAAAACAAGCCACGATTAATATGACAGGTACAATAAACACAAATTTATCAACTGTTATTGTTGCAATTGGATATTCATGCATTAAAGCCTCGGCTGGACCTTGAATTGAAATCCATTTGTAGACGTATGAAAGAAGGAAAATTAGCATGAATTGTAAGCAAGCTATTTTAATGAATACGAATTTACCAGTTGGAAATACTCCAATGATTCCCATTATAAATTCAACCACAAGGCTAACATAATAGAGGAACGAATAAAAATGAACCAGAAATTCTCGGAATCGAAGTATATCTGTATTAAACCTGTACAAGGAGCAAATTCCAGGATTATCTACTTCACTTTCACACATGATTTTCCTTGATTTACTAAAACGGTTAGTGAGAATAAATGCAAGTTCATCAGATGTAAAATTGCTAAAATTGCTTAATTCTGAAGCAAAAGCTACGACCAACCCTCGTAAAATATCTAGGTTGTCAAATAGATCCAGGTTTGTAAAAGTTGTATTGGCGGTCAATCTTGTGAACCCCAGCAAAGTGTAATGGAATGTATTATGGTTGAAACCAGATAATATTGCTTGCAAGTCAGAATCTTCAATAGAATTCACAACAGGTGATGCCTGTTCGAATAATTCCTTAACTACCAGTAGATTCAATTCGTTCATTTTATCAGAAGGAATAAAATCAAAGTTAGTATACAAAGTAATACTTGGATGGCAAATATGTAATGATTCCCATGGGGAAATCGTAAAAACAAGGCCGAGCAACAAGATACTCCCCAAAAACAATTCTACACCTTGATAAAATAACCAGTGAGAATATTTCCGGCGTGAAGGGTTTGTTGCATTGCCTGAAACTTCTGAATGCTTGATCTCAGCATTTGAACAATCAGGAGTTTTTTCCATGGTTTAGGAATAGCGTGTATCTGTGCTTCTTTTGGGTGTTGCAATAAAGCAGAGAAAACAAGGAAAGGCAAAAAAAGGTTGCAAATGTTTTTTTTGGTTTCCAAGCAATACCGAAATAATTGAATTGAAACTCTGGAGTAACAAAAAAATCAAAAGGGAATTAGAGCTTACATTTTGTTGGATTTTCTTGTTATACAATTTACTTCAATTAGTACTTTGATTTTAATATATAATAATGACTCTATCAAAATTCGAAAAATAGTAGCAATGAAATTGATTTCTACTATACTACCTCTACTCATGCTCATGCCGCCAATCCTTAGTTAGAAACAAACATAATAGGATGAGGAGTAAAATATAGTGCGTAAGCTGATTTCATAAAGTTGATGTTAATCATGTATCTTGCAAATAGTATTGAGAACAAATGTTACTACTACAAGAAAGGCCTTCATAAATTAATAAGCTTAATAGTGGATATATTCAATATAAATATAATAAAACACTATACCTTCTAATAACATAGAAAAGATAAATCCAGATAACTCCCAAATGGGATTACCTCTACTACTGCGGAACTTCGCCAATTTCAACCCACTTAAGTTAACACGAGAAACCCAATAATAATTAGCTACCAATACAATAACAGGCAAAATGAACACAAGCTTATCAACTCTTATTGTTACAATTGGATATTCCATCATTAAAGCATTGGCTGCACCTTGAATTAAAATCCATTTGTAGAAATATGCAACAAAGTACATCAGCATCATATTTAAACAAGCAGCTTTTATGAATGCAAATTTAGCAGCTGGATATTTGACAATGATGCCCATTATAATTTCAATCACAAGGCTAACACAATAGATCAACCATAAAATAAGCATAAGATATCCTAATTTTGAAAGAATACTTACCTTTGCATTCCATCTGTACAAGGGGTAAATTCCATGATATTCTAATTCACTATCACAGATGGATTCAATTGAGTTATTAAAACTGCAAGTGAGAGTTTGTACAAGTTGATCAAATGTAAGATTGGTGAATTTAGTTAATTCTGATGCAAAAGCTATGACCAATCCACCTAATATATCTGGGTTGCCAAATAAATCTAGCTTTGTAAAGGTTGTATTGGTTGTCCATCTGGTGAATCCAATCAAAGTGTAACGGAATGTATTATGGTTGAAATTAGATAATATGGATTGCAAGTCAGAATCATCAATAGAAATTACAACGTATGGTAACGCATGTTCCAATAATTCCTTAACTACCAGTTGATACAATTCATTCAATTTCTCCGAAGGCATGGAATCAAAGTTAATATGTAAAGTAATACTTGGATGGTACATATGTAACTGTGACGATGGATAAACAGTAAAGACAAGGATAACAAACAAGATAGCTCCCAAAATCAATTCCCCACATTGATAAAATAACCAGTTAGAATATTGCAGAGATGAAAGTTTTCTTCCATTGTATGAATGCTTGAAATCGATATCTTTCCAATCAATATTTTCCCAATCAATATTTGCGTAATCTGAAAATTTTTCCATGGTTTATGAATAGCGTGTATTTGTACTTCTTGTTTCTAATGAAACAGAGAAGAAAAACAAGCAAAGCGCTAATCAAAAACTTTTGGTTGCAAATGTTTTTTTTGTTTCCTAACATTACCAAATTAATTGAAACTTTGCAGTAACAAAAAAATAGAGTATTCTTTGTTGGATTTTCTTTTTGTTCAATTCTATTTCAATTAATACTTTACCTTTTCAGTAATTATATATAAGAATGAGTCTACCAAACTTAGACTAGAAACTGCTAAACAAGACAAAAAAACTCAGTTTTCTCGAAGTAGTTTAAATACCCACTTAAAGAGAAAGGCCTTTAAATAATATAAAAACGTTTGAACTCTTAGAAGATATTGAACGATTACCTCGTAGTTAGTGCAATGAATTAGAGACGAAAAGAAATCCATACATTAAAATGAGAAAACCCAGGGAACTTGTTAAGTAGGTGGTACCTAAAAGGGAAATGTAATTATTTCAAAATTGAAGATCCCGTTATTATCTCTAGTTTCATACACGAATGTCATGTACTTTTCTGAAACAGAATCAGCTATTGGTTCCTGGTTTTATTTCCCTATGCTCGTCAAAGTTTGATTGTGAATGAATGTTCCACCATGCGACGTGCAGTACTTATCAGCATGCTCGCAATCATGAAAACGTGATGGTATGGATAGCATGAGATATGATAACCACTTAAACTCTTATGGATAAACCATATATGAATTCGTATAAACCTGGTTCGTATGAATCTTGTTATCAATTTTTGGTTATGAGTTTTGTACCCGATTTTGTGTCACTTGAGAATTTTCCAGAAGTGTATTGTATGAAGTCCGAATGTTAAAGAATCTTTTTTTTTGTCAGAATTTACGGTTTAAATACACAGCCTTGGAATATTCAATCCAAATTCTATCTCTCCATACCCATAAGACTAATGCAAATAGCTATATGAAAAGAATCATGCCCCAAACATATACATTATCCGATCTTAAATATATAAAACCTAGCACATTACGCACATGGTTTCGTGGTGGTGCTTCACCGCATGGTTCAGGGAAATTTGCCATTATTGATGTTAGAGATAATGATTATATAGGAGGACATATAAAAGGATGTTATAATTATCCTGCTTGTAATTTTCCAAACACTGTACCAAGGTTACATAGTCAATTGTATGATCAGAAGGTAGACGATATCGTGTTTCATTGTATGCTATCCCAAGCGAGAGGTCCTTCGGCCGCCCTTAAATTCTTACGATCATTGAACAGAATTGATGATCCGGAGTTAAAGGAGTATTTTAAGGGGGTTCATATATATGTTTTAAAAGGGGGGTTTCAACGTTGGGCTCAAGAATATGGTGGTGATTCAAATGTTACCGAAGATTTTGCCGAAGATCTTTGAAAGAGTGACTATTAGTAGATAACTTTTTCTATTGTAGATATTAGCTACTTGTATGTATAACTAAATGAATATAAAATATAGATCTCTATCATCATGATCAACGATAGTGTTTCGTTTTGAGAATTGTATATATAAAGATAAATCTAAATTAAACTAGGACCATCGTAGCTCGTGTATTGTGGTTGTTGCTGAGGGAATTGTTGTTGAGGGAATGCCAGAGGAAACTGTTGTTGAGGAAATTGTTGAAGGAACTGTTGTTGTTGCTGTTGTTGCATTGCTTGTGCTTGAATACCAGTAAATGCATTTTGCATAAATTGTTGCTTTTGTGCTTCCTTTTGAGTTTCAGGGAATACAGGAATTGTAGGAAGTAATTCTAATCCACCAGCAGTAACTTGGCGCTTAAGTTGAGCTTGTTGCTGTTGTTGTTGAGCTGAAACATTATTAAATAAATTTTGTGTAGTTGAAGAAACCTTGAATGGATTACTTCCAGTAGCACTTGCTTTAATTGGTTCTTGTTGAGATCCATTAGTAAATGTTAATGCAGTGGTTCCACTACCGGATGCAAACCTAGTATTGGCGAAAGGATTAGTTGATTGTGCTTGAATTGGTTGTTGTGGAGTACTAACAGATCTAGTAGCAAACGGATTAGTATTGGATCTAGATAATCCCGGTTGTACTGGTTGGAATTGTTGAGTTACTTGTTGTTGTGGAGGTTGCTGTTGCATAAATGGGTTTGTATTTTGACGTTGAAGTTGTGGTTGCTGTGGTTGTGGGATATATCCACTGGTTGTTGCCAGTTGAGGTGGAGCTTCAAAAGTTTGTCCTTGAACAATTGCAGGTAATGGAGAAAATCCAGTTGGATTTGAATGTAATTGAGTTTGATTGTGTTGTAATGCCAACGCTTGTTGTTGGGCTTGTTGTTGCAACGCTAATTGCTGTTGTTGAGCTTGTTGTTGTAAAGCCAATTGCTGTTGTTGAGCTTGTAATTGCGCTTGTTGCTCCTGTTGTAACTGAGCTTGTTGTTGCTGTTGTAACTGCGCTTGTTGTTGTTGCTGCTGCTGATGTAATTGCGCTTGTGCTTGTTGTGGGTTTTCTCCAAACATAGCTCCCCATGGATTAAAAGTAGACTGTTGAATAATCAATGAATGATGTCTATCTTGGGTTTCCGCTTGTTGTGGCTGTTGTTGTGGTTGTTCTGTAGCTGACATATTAAAATGTTGCTTTTTCGCATCTTCGGGATTATTATTTTTGGTGGCCTTTTCCGCCAAATATTGTCTTCTATTTTCTTCAAAATTTGGATCATTTAAATATTCTTCCAACGAACTGGTTAATGCAGTTGGGGCATGCTTTATAGTGGGGACATGTAATTTTGTCGCATATTCCAAATGTTTAGCCACTCTTAAATAATCAATTACAAATTTAGTTTGATCAACAAATTTTTTATAAATTTTTAACGATCTTTCAGCATCTAATTTTGAAATTTCAAAATAATGTTCTAAAATATTAATTACCCCCTCGTTTAATTCTTGAAATAATGCTAATAAATCATTAACCAATAATCTAAACGCAGTTAAAATGACATCATTATTAATTTCACTTTCCATAAAATTATTTTTCAACAAGGAATCAATTTGTTTTTCCACACTTTCAACTTCTCTCAATAACCCCTTTTCTATACCTAACGTTCTTAACCTACCACCTTGTTGATTTGAACTATTATTAGACCGTTCATCACGAACATAATCAACACCAGTAGTTTCAAATTGTTTAACTCTTGTTTGTAAATATTTTGAATACTTCATAATAAATCGTACATCGGAACTGAAATTACTATTCATGGAAAGGCTAGTCTGGCTCAAGTTTAACATATTAGGAGCTCTATTGGCCAAATATTTCAATGTTACATCTCGATCACCTTCTCTAATCATTATATGGACAACAATCAATGCTTTATATACCACCGACCAAGAACTATCTTGTAACCGTAAATGTAATGTCTTCATTATAGTTTGGAAATTTTCACTACCAACTGAATGTCCAATAGAAGTAGCCATAAGGATTGGTTCGATGTATTTTGGCTTAGGAGCAGCTACCTTGACCTTGGTGGCACCTTTTACAATCTTTTCATATGTTGTCATGGCTGATTTTAAGGTAACTGGGTGAAGGGCGGAGGGAGTGGATGAGTGAATTTGTCGGAATCTGTTCTTTTGTTTTTGTTCTCTTTTTTTTTGGCTGTCTCAAAAATTAGATAACGAAAAATCTAAATTTGGCAGTGGCGAGGCTTGCCGAGAAATCACTGTCAAAAGACGACAAGTAATAATGAAAACAGTAAGGATTGAGAGCAACAGTTGGGGAAAGAAGTTGGCTAAATATTAAGTCACTATCGTAGTTATTGGCTGAAAGAAAATGGGTAAGTTTGTTTGGTTTTAATAGGGGTCATGCCTTCGCGGTGGGACAGCCGGCCGCAATCCAGATGATTTTTCGGCAGAAGTTGTCTGGAAATTTGCATCCCCTCGCTAAATGAATGGATTGCCTCCCTAGTTTGCCATCACCAAGTCATCGCTCTTGACATGACGTCGAGGGAGAGTGATCGTTAGTATGCGCACTATGTGTACATCCTATGTTTTCGTATTATTGTAGTACAAATCTATGCCATTTACTCACTATTTACAAAAAGCTTTTATAACTAAATCTATTTATCTTTCATCCCACCTCTTTTTTCCAAGAAATCTTTAGCTTCATTAACTTTAGTAGCTAATAATGGGGACCCACCTTTATCAGGATGATTAGCCATCATTAATCTTCTATGTTGTTCCTTTAACTTCGCTTTACTTAAATTACTTTCTTTTAAATTCAATATTTGTAATGCTTCTTTAGCAGTCATTTTTTGACCAAATCCACCTTTAATAAATGCTTTACCATTTATACCAGGTTGATTTGATTTCACAAACCCAGCCGCAAAATATGCAATGGTTAATGCTCCGAAACCAGTGATCCATGGATGTTCACCCATCCAGTTTGCACCTTGGTCAAAATACCATTCTATTGATCCTTCAGGTGCTTGTTTCCTTTGTAATTGACCAGTGTATTGAGGTGGTTGATGTTGGGGGATATCTATATTTTGAGGTTGGGTGTTTTCACCGGGGATATTTAAAGTAGGAACTTGCATTGGTGCCATGGTGGACTAAGATATATTTACAAGGAGTAATGCACAGAATGTATATTTACAGGTATTTGACAACCTCTATGAGACAAAAAATTTTCTCCAGTAGTCAAAAAAATTTACATCTAATCACGTGATACATATCAATGCGGCTCAATTTCTTTTTTCTACAATCTTAGGCATCTCGTTTGTTGTAAAAAAAATTTATTCTGGTGCAATGCCTATATAACTAAGCAGAGTAATTATAGAGTTCAGTTCTTCCCTTAAAACAATAATAACTAGCTAGCCTATCATGAGAATATATCAATGTCATTTTTGTTCATCGCCAGTTTACCCCTTGCATGGGATAATGTTTGTTCGTAACGATGCTAAAGAATTTCGATTTTGTAGATCAAAATGTCATAAAGCATTTAAACAACGTCGTAATCCAAGAAAATTGAAATGGACTAAAGCATTTAGAAAAGCTGCTGGTAAGGAACTTGTTGTTGATTCTACCTTGACGTTTGCTGCTAGAAGAAATGTCCCAGTTAGATATAATCGAGATTTAGTTGCTACTACTCTTAAGGGTATGGCTAGAGTTGAAGAAATTAGACAAAGAAGAGAAAGAGCATTCTATAAGAATAGAATGAGAGGTAATAAGGAGAAACAATTGGCTGCTGATAAGAAATTGGTTGAAGATAATCCAGAGTTGTTGAAGATGAGAGATGTTGAATTAAGAAGAAAGGCGGAAAGATTAGCTGCTAGAGAAAATGCTATGGTGGAGGAACAATTAGAAGAAGAAGAAATTGCATCTGAAGATATGATGAGTGAAGATGAAGAAATGGAAAGTGAATCTGAATCAGAAGCTGAACAAGTTAAACAAAAGATTTTATTAAAAAACAAAAGAAGAGTTAGACAAGCTAATTGAACATAGAACATTTTCAGTTATCAACTCATTTAGAGCTATATAGCGCAAGGCAGTTAGTTATACACATATATATACATATAGATAGGAAAAAAAATTGTATTAGTTTCTATATAAATAAATCATTTTGAAAAGTTAGACAGACATCCAAAGTTATCTTAACTTCTCTCTCAAAATCTCGTTCGTTCACACTACGTGTAAACGTAAGTGTCGGGTAGTTTATGATAAATCAAATCCAGATTCAATATTTATCACATACAACAACTTTTCTTTCAACACCTGTTTATTTTTATAATCAGGTAATTTCAATAAATTTACACAAGTAGAAGTAGTAGGCAATCGATTAATCTCACTCCCACTATTTCGAATTCCAAATTTAGGATTCAATGATCCAAATCCCAACAATGGAACTCTCCCCACGGAAGTGACAAACTTTATCAATTTAAATCGTTCTTGTTTTGTCATTTCCTCCACAACTTGCCAGAAATACTTTATAGTTAGGTCATTTTCAAGATATCCTCCATATTCCACACTAGATTTCCAATCTTGAATATTGACATCGGTACGTTCACCTGAAATTAACATTTGTAATTCAAAACAATCAAACATATTTAACCAGTTTGAAGAAATCATTTGAAATAATCCCAGAAGGAACGTTCTGGTTTGAATAGTTAACGATTGATTTAATTTGAAATTCGATAATTGATGAATATATTGTAGGATATTTGACGGGGTGACTTGAGTAGTTGCACCATTTGGAGGAAGTAAATCAAATGAATGGGTCTTGTTATCTACTTTCTCGATAATGGTAAAATTCAAATCCAATGCTTGTAACTCTTCACTTGACATTTTCGTCAATTTCATTAAATTAATAAACAATTCATTATCCAAGAAATTCAAATCATTTATTGAATTCTTCATATTACACCATTTATTCAAAAAAAACGGAGCAAATGAAACATCAATCAAGACATTTTCATATAAACATTTCCCAATAATCATTCCTAGAAATCGTAAATACTCTAATCGAGTTTGTTGTTCAAATGGACCAATCCCAAGACTTATCTTGGTATATATGTCATTATTTGGAAATAATTGATGATCAGTTATTGTCTCTTTGAACAAATTCAAGTCACCCTCAGGACTAAATCCTTCCTTAACTACACTGGTTAAAAATTCCTTGGTTATACCTCCACCATCGACCCCGGCTTCTTTACCAAATTCATTATAAAACGCAACTTGTATTCTATTTTTAAAGTTAGGTCCAGACTTGTGGAATGCAGTATACGCGTCTAATACTAAATGATCTCTTCTTATATCTGCGGATAAACGCGGAGGTTCCGAAAATGAAAATGAATTAAACACAGAAGCAGTGTTTCTGGTTCGATCCAACTCAATCAATGCTTGGAATATCCTTACTCGATCTTTAAATGATATGAAAAACGGCATAGTCTTGAGAATTTCAAGTTTGGCCACTGTATCAGTTGGTAGTTGAGCTTTTAAACTAAACTTCTTAGGTTGCTCTTCCATTTCGGAGTCATCTTCCAATTCTTGCTCGGCAGTGAATCTAATTAATGTGCCAATATCAAATTTTATACTTTTAGGAATCCAAAAGTCTTGACTTAAGAACTTTAATCGCAAGTTTTTCAAATATAATTGATTCAATAACCCAATTGAAATTTGCTTCAATTCAGAATAATAAGGGAATGATTTTGACTGCTTCTTCTTGAACACTAATGTTAAACACACCGCACGTAAGAATTTAAGATATTGTTTAACATACTTCAAGGATAACTTATCTTCCGTAAAACTTTCTAAATCGTTAGATACAATCAACCAATAAGAATACGATTTTTGAAATAACAATACCAATTTCCAAAACATATCATCGGATTCAACTTCATTTGCTATATAATCTTGTTGATAATTTGTAAACAATTGGAATAAGTTATGTTGTTCTATAGTATGATAAAACCAATAGAAACAATCAGGGATAATTGAAATAAACATCGAGATTTTCCCAGTTAACGAAGGAAGTAACGTTATTAGCGGAAGGAGAATCTTTAATCCTAACAGTCTAGAGCTGTCACTAGTTAACAAATTAATAGTAAATTTAATAAAAGTTGAACTGTATAGGTTTTCCAATTGTACAACAACAGATTGGGACACATAGAATGTCTTGTCCCCTGTCTCTTTATCCACAGAGTTAGTGTCTTCAATACCATCAGCTTCTTCCAGTCTGACAATACAATTGATATTATCAAGAAATGTACCAATTATTATAAAATCCTCATATGTGTAGTCAACATCTCCCAATATAGTTAAATAACTAGCAAGCATCTGAATTAAATCTGCGACTTCACATTTAGACAATTCCTCTTGATTGGTGACGAGTATTGGTTGGAGTATTTTCAAATAGTTCAAATTTGGTTGGGTATATGTTAATTTCAACACTTGAATGAAATTATCAAACGAATCTTGAATATTTATTATATATATCATATCTAATATTTCTTGTTCCTGATCAGCTTGTATGTTGTTATCGGATAAAAATTGATACAAATACAATGTAAGTTTGTTCACATTTAAGTTCTGATATTGGTCAATTATTAGCTTAATAGTTTGAAAAATTGTTAGCTTATCTTCCACTAAATCACTACCAACCAATCCAATCAAGGCTTGTAATAAAGAGTTCACCAAATGTTCAGGAATTGACCAGACCGACTGGGAAAGTTTCCCATACATCAACCCAATTAACTCCGCATTTGGATGTCTTGGAAGGTACCACCTACACAATATAACACTCACTTTAACCCACTGGGTAAACTCTTCTTCGTTGGTTACATCTCCGGGATACTCTTGGATAAGCAGGTGGGAAAATCTAGTTACGTCCAAGTATCGTCTAATATATCGTTGTAATAAAATTGCTGATTTTTCACGAGTTTTCTCTTGATCTCGTTGAAGTCGAGTTAATTTTGATTGATCTAAAAAGGAATGCGATGTTACTGGTTTCTTTCGATCACCGAGATTGACTACTCTTCGTTTAGACAGCAGTCCTGAGAAGTTGATCATATTAGACACGGAGGAGTAACTGTTCAATTAGTAATTATATTTTATGCTCATACTCGCTTCTATTTACCCAGGAAAAAAGATTACTACCCTTTCAGGTAACTGCGCTTATCAGGAACAAAATCTTTACAGACTAAGAAGTATAGTGAAAGACTAATACAAACAGTTTGACAATACAGTAGTACAAGTTTCTTGAGTTATTATACATCTACTGGGCTGGCCAGTACCAACTTACCCTAAAACCAAAGAAAAAAATTGATTTTAGTCGGGGTTCCCCATATTTACAAGACCAGTAGATTTTGGTGGCAAAAAAAATACGAAAAAGAACGCATCCAATTGCATTTTACAAGTGTAAAGTGTAATCTCTTAGTAACAACATTCTTGTATGTATTCTGCAAGAAATATTAACCCAAAGATTACTAAGGCAATCCTGGTAGCGCTCACACTCTCGTTGGCTTGTAACATTTATTAAGTCCACACGTGGAATGTCTGTCTATTATTCTAACAAATCTATCAATCTAGTTAAAGATTCAATATAAAACAGAGGAATTAAACCTTCATCTTCTATACTTCTATTATTCAAAACCTTAGTCAAATCGTTAAATTTAGTACCACCAGAAAGCACCAATAACGATCCATGGCCATTCCCCAATTGTCCATCATTACCAAATTTAATATCAGTATATAAAGTATCACCAACCATTAAACTTCTATCTTTATTAAAACCTTGATCTTTTACAATCACATCAAGAAATTCCCCACTTGGTTTACCCACATTAATAAATTCACGATCTGAAGTATACGCCATATAATTAACCATACTTCCACCGGCAGGTAATATCAACCCCTCATGTCCAGGGAATGATCGATCGATATTCGTGCCTATAAATGGAATACTCTTGTTGTTATATAATAAATATTGTAACGTGGTGGCAATTCTCATATAGTTGAATTTCTTGGTAGATCCAACCACAATTGCTTGAACTTCAGGATCAACTTGTAATAAAGGATGATTTTCTTGCCAATCAGTATCCAAACGCGGATCGGTCCCACCTATCGGAACATACCCCATTTCTGTTAATTCTCGTTCAATTCCTTCATCTCCCAATACCCAAATTTTCGACCCGATTGGAATTTTTAAATTCCTATACAATTCCAAAGCTGCCGCATAACAGGTAGGATATATTTCAGATTTTGAGATATTCGCAATACCTAATTTGGTAAACTTATCAAGATAAACTTGTCGAGATTTTGAAGAATTATTACTTACAAATATAAACTTTTTATTGACTTGACGTAATAAAGTTAAGAGTTGGTCCACTTTAGGGATTAATTTATCATCCAACCATATAACTCCATCACAATCAAATAAGAAGTTATCATATTTGGAAAGTATCACTTGAGCAGTTTCTTGAGTTGATATATATATTGGATTGCTCTTGACTGTCATGTTGAGGGTGACTTACGTATAACACAAAAGAACACACAGAGTGATTTATGTATAGAGCAAAAGAATAACTTCGGTTCGGGTTGAAATGTTTTGTTTTTTTGCGGTGTTATAATTTTGGTGAGGTATTTGGTGATGGTTGTGGGCCGAGGAAATTTTAAATGTGTTATTCCCTTTTTTCCATTCTCCGTTTCCATATTTTCTTTGATTCTTTATGATTAATTTCTTCTAAATATAAATCATCTTCGTTGTCACCTTCTACTTCTTTGTTATACTCGGTCCAATCTCCATGAACATCAATTTGTTTCTTAGACTTGTTCAATTTCAAACTATACACATCCTCATCCTTCTTCTTTAACTCATACTTCCCACCAAATTGTAAATCCTTCATAACAATTTCTCTTGTTCTTTCCAAGGATTCAATATCAGCAACTCTATCAATCGTATCCTGCAACAATTCATCGAAATTAGGCTGTGATGCAATTTCATGAAATGCTCTCATCATAGGCATGGAATCTGCCCGAACTCGTGAATGAGAATCAATAGTAAAAATATTTAAATTATCATATTGTTGAATATAATCATTTCTAGTCATGATTTGTCGACATCGCCAAAGTGGTAACTCGGGTAAATGATGATCTATACCTTCCTCTTGGAGTTTATCCATTTCAACAAGTTGTTTCATAAGTAACATGGCACTAGTGGAGAATTTGCCACTTTCCATAACATCATCATCCATATCATTACCTAATAATCCACATTTATTTAAAAACCAAGTTTTTTCTCGATCAATTATTTCATGACAGGCTTTGATTAAGTCGTGATGTCGCGCAACTTGACTAATATGTTGAGGACGTCCTCCAATTAGATCATAAACTGTATCACATGTACTGTCGGGTATCGGCGGTTGCAGCGGGAAAAATTTATGTCGGATAAACTTGAGAGCGCTGACAGTTTCTTGCCGATTTAAATCCCTGACGTTAATTAATTCTAATCTTGTTCCTAATTGTTTTAAATTTTCATAAACCCAATAATCATCACTATTAAAAATCATAGTAACTAAACCAGAGCCACTCAATGCTTCAGCTTTCTGTTGTAATAATTCAATTAATTTTATCCCTTCTTCCTCGTCTTCTTTAATTAAATGAACATTATTAATAATCATAATCAACGGCTTATTCCCGATTTTTTTAACTCGCGATATCGCCAATTCTTCTAATTTATTGAATGCCCGTTCAATATCTAACAACGCAGTAGTATCTCGTTGTCCTTTGATTGAAAACAACGACCCAATATAATCTTCATTAAATGAAAAATTAATAGCTTTACCTAATCTAATTCTAAATATTTCGGGGTCAGAATGTGCATCAAACATAGTCACATTATAACCATCAATTTTCTTCATTGATTCCAAAATAAGTGAAGTTTTACCAGTTCCCTTTTCACCAATTATAAGAAAATACCGACCAATAACCTTACCTGATATAATCGCATCCAATAATTTCTGTTGGGATCGTTCAACCCAATTGTCACTATCATTATGATCCAGTCTGTGCATTTTCAATTGTGAGGCCGGGTCACCTATTTCAAATGCGTCATTGATTTTAGAAAGAACATGAATAGCATAGAATTTATGATAGCAGAAACCAGCAAGGGCAAGGATACCCACGGAAGAAATCGTGATTGCCATTGTCTCAAGGCATTTGAAGAAAAATGATTTAACATCGTCCTTCTTACCAGACTTGGGATTCTCTTCGTCTTGTAAATCTTGAAGAAAGTTTTCAATTATAGGTTGGTTGATCTTTGATGGGTGTGATACGTGAAGGGATCGTTTTATGATAGGATGATACACGCGAGGAGGTCTAATCCTTGGAATTGACCTGGTGATAAGGGAATTCATATTGATGATTGTAAAACAAATGTGTTGTAAAAACGTAAATCTTTTTTACAGCCTAAAATTAAGCCCCCGACGAAGGGTCCGCGCGGCTTGAAATTCGCATAGCCCGACCTGACCAGCCCCCTACCAATAAGGACGTTGAACATAAGTAGAAGGTTCCATATTCTCGTCATTCAGTAAGTTTTCACTTTCAGTTTCTTTTTCATGTTGTTGTAATTCTAATTGAGCTTGCATCATAATTTGAATGGTTTTTGTATGGACTTCAGTATGAATTCTAGAAGTTTGGACGCGTTTGCATGATTGTGGGGATGAAGCAGGTGGTGTGGCGTAGAACGTCATTTCTTCGTCTTGTTCAAAAATTCTTTTGGTCATAGCGATGATAGTGGAAATGTAATAGTAAGTTAGCCTGTTGTTGATATATTTGGGAAGTAGTCAGTGACTGAATTGTTGATACCCTGACGGTTTCTCGTGTTTCTGTCACGAATTTTTTTTTCAGCCTCTGGTGCAAGAGAAGCCTCCCCTCATCACCAAAAGCTCACCCTATCAATTTATTTAGATTTATATAGGAATACCCCACACAATGGCCAAACGAACACAAGGAAAACATATCAAACATACACCAAATATCAAACCACGCACACAAACTGATCAAATTTCTTCATTCTTAATTAAATCAAACACTCCCTATGTATCAGCAATTAAAAAAATCACTAAACAACTTGAAAATTTTGAAAAGTTAAGTGGTATAAAAAAATATCAAAGTCAATTTAAACAAGTTAAGTATATAACGGTGAAGGGGATGGGGAAATGTATTGAAAAGACACTAAGTGTTGGTTTATATTTTCAAGAAAGGTATAAAGTTGATATATTGACTGGAACAGTTGAAGTTCTTGATGAGTTTCAACAAAATGAAGGAGAAGAGGAAAATGATGATTCGGTATATAAAAAGAGATTGGTTAGTTCTGTTGAATTAAGAATTTGGTTAAAGAGGGAATAGTCAAGCGTTGACAACTCCACCAAAAAGACCGAGCTGTAAGCTTTTTTCTTGCAAAAACAGGTATGTGGTGCCATTGGAAGACGTTAATCGGTCTCAACAAGCTCACAAGACATCTGTTTGGTCGGATTCTGCATGCCATATAAAGACACTGGGTTCTGCGAAATCGTAAAATCAAGTAGC
The DNA here is from genome assembly GCA_001657455.1 of Spathaspora girioi. NCBI lineage: Eukaryota > Fungi > Ascomycota > Pichiomycetes > Serinales > Debaryomycetaceae > Spathaspora > Spathaspora girioi. The sequence continues at coordinate 28,477 of LQMS01002323.1, read as the reverse complement.
AGAATTTAATTATGTACTGAATGCTGGAATTGTATGCTAGACCTTGTCCGCTCCAGATATCTATTTATTCTATTTACATTATGCTATACCCTTATGGATCGTCTTGACATGGATCTTTCGCATGCCCCCTGGGGCTGATATATATTCACTTGATAAACCACATGATCCTATAATAACGAATAAAGAGTGACGAAATATTTAAATTACTCAGCCTTCTTGTCCATGTTCAGCAAACACCTCTGTTTAATATTATATAAATCAATTACATGTCGTTCCAAATTAGCAGATTTTCGTTTACCTTGAAGTATATAATCATGATACTCATCCAAATCAACCTTAAATACCCTTTCCCCAACTTTAACCAATTCTAAACATTTATCCCAATTTCTTTCATAATATGCTCGTTCACAAGCATGTATTATTTTAACTCTGTCGATCTTTTTACTTGCGTCTAAATCATCAAGATTGGTATATAACCAATCCTCATCATTTATTGTTGGTCCTGATTCATTCCAGAGGGATAATTGATGGGCATATTGTTCTTCTGTTTGTGGCTTCCTCTTTTTATTGGATTTCTTGGGTTGGGTCTGGGTGTTAACAACAGGAATTATATCTTCTGATGACATTCTACCAATTAGTATTTGGCCTTTGACCCGAGTTGTAGTTCTGTAGCAGGCCTATTTTTTTCTTGCTACAGATGAGATTAAAACATCCATAAATCAATACATTTCAGAAGCTGCAAAACAAATGAGCTTGGAAGTGATGTTCATAAACTTAAACGTATTTGGTTGAGTTGAACCAAATTGTTGTGTCCTCTGCAAAAAAGGGGGGTTCACTATACAACGTGACAGTTTGTCGACAGATTAAGTGAGTTCGCTATACAGTCTCCTCTCATTTCATCAGGAAATTGAGCAGAATTGTATATCAATTACGAGAGTAATCAGAGAGAAAAATGTGAATCAGTTCTAAGGAATGATTTCATCTTTAAATTACGGCCTTTGAATTAGAGATTTCCTCTCGACGTTCACTTATAATCGAACAGATAAATCATCAAGGTATCTTCAAACAACACGTAAGAATTTATCATTGAATTTTCGTCAATTTCTGGAAATATGAACCTGAAAGAATTCTCCGGCATCGGGTTTTCATATTAACCAAACACCATGAATCGTCTTTGTTCCCATTAGATAACGCAATCCCTTACAGATGCATGCATTTAAACGAGTGAATTTTGTGTATTGCGTTATAATGGAAACTTCCATACTATCAAGGTGTCCAAGGATAAATAGACAATCGAGGTAGTGAGCAAATTTCAAACGACAATAACACAAAGACTATTCGTAATAAAGGGCATTGTTTCTCGTGTTCTATTTTATGTGTTTGATTTAGGAATTCGTTCTTGTGCTTGTGAAAAAATTTGCTGCAAAATTGACATGTAAACCGTATAAGTTCCACGTAACAACTAACTACCTTTAGATTATTTTCTAGTTTTGTTGGAAAAAATAGAATACATCCAATAATCAATAATACTCTTAACCTGTAAAAAATTGAAAAAGAATCGGGGAAATTAACTTTTCCAGTAAAACCTCACCACAAAACAGGCAAAAAAATAGAATCCGAAAGTTTCGTATTTTTACCCAACACTTTATTGACAAAAAAAAACATACTTTTTTAGTTATGATATACGGAATAATATTATAACCATCCCCATTTACGGAGTGGAGGGAGAGGGGTCATCAGATCTTTTTGTTTGTCCAAGTGTTACAGTTGCTTTTCTCTTTGTTATATTTTTTCTTCTTTGCTTTCCTTGGGGACGGTCTCTTCATGACGTAAGTGTAAGGCGGTTAAGCCTCGAAAACGGTGAGTACTTGCCGACGTCACCCCTGGTGCATATGTGGGTGGTGGGTTATGCAGCTCCCTCCACCGTAAATTTCAGAAAAAAAGAACTCGGGTACCGGAATAACAGAGATGGGAAAAAAATGGGCGGGCTAGTATAATTATACCGAATAACCTGAAAATGAAAATTCCACAAAATGGATAATAATATTTTTTACATGTTTTTGTAATTTGCATTAAAAATTTATAACTGAAACATGTTAAAATAATGGGGAGAATTGAATACCATCTCTTGTTTTTTTATTTTTCTGGTGTTTTTCATTCAGGTTTTTTTTATTTTATGTACCTACCTTCAAACGTATTTTACATTCTAATCGAATTTTTCGACTGGGGAATAACCTAAAATTTTTTATCCTCCTTCCCTGTGGTTTTTTTTACGTAACCTGTAAAAGCATGCAAGAAGACGTCCACGTGAAAATTATATTGTTTCACAAACTCAAATAGAACAAGGAGAAGAGGCGAAGTTACAAAAGAGATATCAAGAATACGACGGGGCGATCGTAAGATAAAGCAAGATATAATGGGCGTTAAATCCTATCTTTTAACCGTGATGAAATTTTGATTAAATTAAACTAGTTAGTTTCATGTGTCAGCTTGGTATGTCCCACCCCTCCCAGATCAAGTTAATTCCACAATTTTTCTTAGTTTTCTTAAAGGAATTCCAATTCCTATTCCAAAAAAAAAATTAATAATAAAAAGAGAAATTCAAATTCAAGTTTAAATGAAAAAAAAAAAGATAAATGACCTAATAATACGAAATTATATAGTCGAATCTAACCGGATTCGGAATATCTGGATAAGATTGAAATACACCACTGTGCACACACGAAAGAATCAAGAATCTCTTGTTACGAATAAACGTAAAAATGCCTAATCTAGTAAATACCCTTATCTGACACATACGTAAATTCTGTTATCTAACATGGTACGAGAAAATCGATCGATGTTGTATAATACGGCCTTTTTTTTTCTGGGAAGAGAGAGGGGGGTGTTCTTATTTTTTTTATTATTACTGTTATTGTTAATGCGTGATTAATTCGTCATCAGCCGACAAAACCAGCAAAACTCAGCAAGTCCCTGGTTTTTTTTTGTTCTGTCATTTTTTTGCTCAGAAATATACGGTTTGCATGATGATTTCCCTCGTTTTTTTTTTGTGAACGGAAAAAAAAGGTGCAGCTCTTAAAATTTCAATTACGAGAACAAGTACCTAACGCAAGAATAACGTACTATGCATATACTGTTTTCTTTATTCAGTCATGAAACAGATCTATACAAAGAGACATCGTCAGGGCGATACATGTGATTGTAAATATTCAACACTTGTTCAACAGGTATCGGTTTAATTTTAAAAAAATGGTTTGTTTAAAATTAAGGGGATATCTCTCAGCTAACAAATGAAAATCCAGTTAATATCCTCTAAAAATAAAATTTAAACAATCAATACGAAAAAAAAAGGTACCGTCAGGCAGCCTTTTTTATTTGTTTTTGTGTCTATGAATTTCCCTTTTCAGTGAACTCAATTTTTTTTTTTTTATAAGAGCATAAAAATAATCAAAAAAACTTACAAGAAAGTCAAAAGGATGAACCCTTTTTTTCTTTAAAGTTCGTTTTACTGTCAGGATTTTTATTAGACAATTTTTTTGAAATTATATACTACATCGTTTTTATAAAGCTTTAACAGACATTTATTTTGTATTATGATGGACGTTTATCGTAAAGCATTAAGAAACCCAAATCCACCCAAAAAATCAGAACCGAAATCAAAGGCACCACCAAGATTGCCAATACCAGATATTCAACAAGCACAACAAGTACAGCAACAACAACAACAATCTCAACAATTATCTAATTTATACACAGTTCATTCAGCATATACTACTAGACCACCACCAATACTAATGGACCATACCGACAATAGTGAACCTACAACCACCACCACTAGAGAAGTGGTCAAGGAACGGAGTTCAAGAAGTAGTACTAGTTCAGCATCTCGGAAAAAGAAGAATTCCCGGAGAAAACACCGCAATTCACATTTAGGTTGTGGAACATGTAAAAGACGAAGAATTAAATGTGATGAATCATTACCTTCATGTTTAAATTGTTTAAAGGGGAAATTACATTGTGCTTATTTAAATTTGGATACAAATGCTAGAAATGCCTTACGCATGGCTCAATATAATCAAAATATAAGACAAGAAAAGTTGAATGATCTTGGATTTAAGAAGGATGATCATAGTAATAACCAAGGTATACCTACCATAATCCAACATGGAGGTCCTCCACCTCCCCCACCTCCACATATGCAAGTTGTACCCAATGCAGTTGCAAGTTATGGCGCACCAGGACAACCAACAAGTTTAAGTCCACAATATGTAACTCAAACAATACATCAAGGAATACCAACAATGACAACAACAACGGGAGTAGGAGCTCCAGGAGCAACACCAATAACGGCAACCGCAACTACTACTGCTACTCCGTCAGTGGTGCAATCTCCATATGGCCCATTAGTGGCGGTTTTAACGAATACCGGATCGGTTGTGTATGCCCCAACTTCAACTCTACTGCAACCATTACAAATTTTAACTACTTTACCTACAGGAAATACCTTGGATCAAGGAATATTACAACAAATGCAACAAAATCAACTACAACAGCAACAACAAATACAACAACAAATACAAGTACAACAACAGATGCAAGCCCAAGCACAACAACAACAACAACAACAAATACAACAACAACAGCAGCAACAACAGCCTTCATTAGTTCCAATAACATCGTCTGCAGCCTCGGTTGCAGTTAAAGCATCACAATCTATCCCCTTACAATCAGAAGATATTTCCTTACCTCCAATAACAAACACAGCCATGTCTAATAGTTCAAGCAGTGAATTGAAATTACCCGGAGTTAAAACTTCACAATCATATACTGATATTAAATCAGTTTTATCTTCTTCATCACCCGAGAAATCGCCAATATTACCTAGTTTATCACAGCAATTGAATGAATCTTCTTCAAGAGAAGATAATAATAGTACGGTTAAATTGCCTAGTATTTCTACTTTGAAACGGGGTACGGGGACAACTCCTGAAGATGAAGAAAAAGTACCAATTTCAAAATTAATTTCGTAATAATATAATTTGTGTATGTATTTCTATATAAGAATAAACTTAATCAAGCGCAAGAAAGTCAACTAGAGTCGACTTATATATAACTCCTACTAAATTTAAGCGAACGCAAAATACTTAAAGAAGAAGTCAACACTATTTGTAATTTAGACTTAAAGATTTATTTGTTAGACATTACTCACTAAAAACTTCGCTATCGCTCAGTTATTAGTTGGCTGGCACTGCAGCCGGATCCTTCTTCTTTTTCTTTTTATCATCAATTTGCTCCACCTTAATATCATTCAACCCTTGATCCTGTAAAAGCTTCTCAATATATTCCTTAGCTTCATCAGAAACATCGCCCTGAATCAAAATTTCTTCAGTCTTGTCGGCCATTTTGCTAACAGAAGCACCAGTAGCAAACTTTGACGCAAAAGTTTTGGCCAATTTTTTAGAATCTAAATTGAAAACTTCCAATCCTGAAATTGAAATTATATGTTTCCGTTTATTTCTTTCAATTCTTTTAATTATAATTTTTGAATTCAACATTTTTTGTAATTCTCTTTCTTGTTTCAATTCTTGTTTATGTTGAGCTTTGGCTAAGTCTGAATTCAATTTCTCTTGTTTTTCAAGTGAAAGTGTTGATGTTTGTTGAGTTAAATCATCAGTATATAATTTTGCATAAAGGTCGGTGTCATTTGATTCAAGCCAGGCTTGACATTTTGTTCTTGTTACTCCGAATTCACAATATTCTGGTGGCCATGAACATACACCGCAGTATGTGATTGATTTAGGAGCTAATTCTGTCATTGAAGTGTGATGTCTGTAACAAGGTAATGTTTGAAAGAGTGAAACTGTCTGAAGGAGAAGTATTTGATGTACGAAATTTTTTTACTCTTTTTTCTTGCGCTTTTTTGCTCAGACATTTTTTTGCAGTAAATGTTTAGTTTCTATAGAATCGTATTTAAGTAGCATATATTCTATGCTATTCTAACTTCGCTATAAACTTCAAGCTGAAGGTATTATAGGGCCACCGCCCTAATTCCCCCACTCAATAGTATTAAACAGTCTAACCGGTCTAATATCTTCCAATTCAATACATTTCCATAAACTTTTATTCAACATAATTTTATCATCAATAATTTCGTAAATCTTACATAAATAAAACCAAATCTCCGAATTATTCCTACCATAAGGCCAACACAAGGTAAAATTCTCTAAAAGATTCTTCATTCTTATAATACCTCCATTTAAATCCTTATCTGATATAAACAACGAATTGTCCGTGATGTCATCTATGAATATAAGTTTTGCCATGCCTAATAATGTTAAGCCGAGATCTTGTTTGTTATATTTATCAATTAATTCTAATGATCGTTCGTATTCTTGTAACGCAAGGAACTTTCTACTTTTGGAAGTGAGGAACCCTAATGCGGTGTATGTTTTGATATTTGGAGTGTGAATAGTTTCTGCTTCGACAATACATTGTTCAGCTTCATCCAAGAGTCCGGCCCGGATAAATACTCGACATGTCCATAACCAAATACTTTGTAAAAGTTTCCGATCTTTTAAATTACCAGCTTTCTTCTTGGTGGCGGGTGTTTGTTTAGTTGAAGATTTACCAATTTTAGAAAGTCGTTTAATTTTATCGACGGTTTGTGCCTTGGCTTGATTCATAGGAGCTAAAATTGGCAGTTTTCTTGACTTTGTAGGCTCTAATTTAGGTATTGAAGGATCAATGAAACTAGGTCTGTGGGACCATCTTTCTGAACCGGCAGTTTGTCTAGAGGAAGTAGAAACATTAACTTGTGGCAGTGGTGAATCTAATTCCACGTCAAATAATTCATGATATAATATAAACACTTCATTTAAATATTCCATCATGTGGTTTATACCATAAATCGATTCAATCACGGCCAATTGAGTTAATTTCAATTCAAGAATTTCGGTTTTTTCAATGAAAGGTAATTTAATATTTTTATCTTGATGCTTTAATATAAATAATCCAGCAATGTTTAATGCCTTGTTTATGAAATCTTCCAGATCACGCAATTTTTCCGTATCAACCGTGTCGGAATTATCAATTTCAAAAGAAGTCAACAACAATACTAATAAATTCCAAGTCTTGAATGATTCCGGATACTTCTTTAATATGAATTTACATAACTTCAAGGCCGATTTGTTTAATTGAGAATTGGCAAGTGCTAATGCATAATTAAACAAATACAAGATATTCCCTGTAGAATTAATAATCAAACTATTCTTGTAATTCAATAATATCTGATTGATATTATCTTGTAAATGTTGTTCATCCACCGATTCATACATTGACATAAATGAATAATAATAACCAATAGAATACCATGCTTTCGAAACCAATTCAATCAATTGAGAACCAGTATCAGTCTGTAAAATATTTGAATTATATTTCCGATATAAAAACGATAAATGATTCTTGTCGGCATCACTATTCCCATCATACGTTAAATCAATAAAATCTTGCAATTTATTCAAATACTTTTCCAACCCTTCAATAAACTCCTTCAACTTTTGCACCACCATCGAATCTTGAGTATATTTAAACTTCTGCTCTTCTTTAAACGATTTCAACGGATTGAAATGGATAATACACGTACTAAACGTATCTACAATCGACAAGATATCCTTAACATGACCGCCGGACAATTGTTCATCCTTGGTTAAATATTCAATGTATGTCTCAAACGCCACAAACGCTTCATCATATTCATTCAAATCAATCAACGTGTAGATTAAATTCGACAAGACAACTTTACTTTGATAGGTTTTACTGGTAGCGTCAATAAGGTATCTTTTCGATAACGCGGGCTTAATAAGGAAAAGATTAAATGGAACAAAACTTAACGATTCGTATAAATTGTAGATATAATTATCGATACTGTCGTCTTTAGTCAACGCGTTAGGGAATGACACTTTTGTATTAATGTTCCATTCAATTTCATGAATTAAATAAGTAATATATTCCGATTTAAATTCACTGTCAATTTCGAAATTATTTTCTAACAGTTGCTGAGTATTACCCCGAATTAAATAATTACAAAATTGAATTGTAGCAATTTTACTCATTTTGAAAAACGACAATTTTTTAACTTCATCAAATGAAATCTCATTTGTGACAGGTGAAGTTTGTGCCGATTCGAAATCAAATGTAGTTGTCGAAGTTAAACTCAAACTATGTGCCAATTTCATATTTAATAATTCCAACCAATGATTCCCACATACCTGGGATTTCGTAAATGGTACTTGAAAACAATTCAAATATTCCCTCCATACAACATACCCATTAGCAGTATTAATCAAACCCAACAACACGTGATATTTACAATGTAAATATTTGACAAATTCAGCTTGTATTTCCGTCTCTACTTGACTCGTGTCAAGTTGATATTGCACCGAGATTGAATTTAAAATGTCGGCTAATAATTCAATGTTACCAGTTAAATAATATAAATGACCGAGTGTAACGACATAATATAACACTTCATCAAATGACTTTTCGGTATTTTCATAGTTTAAAGTAATGGATTGAGTATATTCGATTAATTGAGTTAATTTACTAGTGTCGGTTTTAACTATGGTTAAATCGTCGGGGAGTTGTTTTTCCTTGATGATTAACTGAGTTTGATAATCAATGAATATTAATTGTTGGAAATAATCTTGGGATTCTTGAAATTCAAGAACATTCTTGGGGAAGCAGTTGAATGTGAGTGTATGTAGGTACTTTTCGTTAATTGAATTACTAATGATCATTCTGTCTATACCCGTTACTTTGTGAGAGAAGCTAAGTGTACTGGTTGATATTTGTTGGATATTTTTTTTTGTCTGTCTGTTGATCTGTTTAGTTTTTTTTTAGCGTGAAAATTTCCCGGTTGAGAAAATTACCTGTTTAAGGCAATAGTTTAACCATACACACTTCACAAGATAATTTATACTCCAAATTGTATTTACCCCAATATGATGCTGAAACTAAACTACTATTTACTATTTACAGTTAAATTTTTTAACAGGCTCAAAATTAGCTTTACTATTTACAGTTAAATCTTAAACAGAGAACAAAATAACTGGTAGCATGCTTCTGGTAGCGCATATAGCTGCAAAATTCTAACACCTCTCGAAAACTTTATATAAACCAGGTAAATCAGCAATTTGAATCACATCTCTTAGTAAACTTCTAGGAGGCAAGAAGAATCGTTTAATCTCCGGAAACAACACTGTTTCCAATTGAACTTCTAAATTCAGTCTATACAGTTCATCTTCATTTGGTTCTGGCAAATATAACATGGCAATTTGTCTTGTTATTAATTGTAAGCAATCTTTTTCAATTTCATAATCGATTTTCGTGCCTAATCTATATAGGAAATATGGTAATTTGTTATAATCGGGTTGTATACCTTGAATAATCATGGGTATACTGACTAACTGTTGTTCATCGTCAATTACAATTTGGAAATATTCGTTAAACATTTCCTTCATGGACATGATCGTATTGATTACTTGGTCCATAGGTTGTAAATCAGATTGTATCTCATATAAAGGTTGTAAGATATCTTGTAGCTTGATTGGTTCATCGAATTTTATTTCTCCAAAGTTGCAAAAATTATCTAGACCAAGTTGATAATAAAATTCAAGTAATAACGCGGCATAATCACATAGATATAACTTTACATCATATTGGAAACAACATAATCTTTTAATAGGATCAATTATCCCAACGTATACAGCATGGTTGAATATGTTTGTTAATGGTTTATGTAAGTTGTTTGTTAATTCTGATTTAAGTTGGGATATTGAATCTAAATTGACTTGTACCCGTTGGCGGTTAGTTTGCGTGTTTGTACTTATGCTTGAATTTGGGTTGGTGATTTGAGTCGAGGTGTTATCCTGCAGGATATATGCGGTTAATTTAGTTTGAGTCCCATCAATTCGATTCAATTTATTCTCTTGCCGATACTTTTTAATAGGTTCAGTATCAGTCTCCTCATTACTTCGTTTAGTTATAATTGTTTGAGTTTTAAATTTCCGGGAACTGTCAACTTGCGACAACACCGAGTGTATTTTATTCACAATAACTTCAATTATTTCATCCTCATTTAAAAAACGAACTTCTCGTTTCGTTGGGTGAATGTTTACATCCAAATTCTCCAGATTAATCTCTAGACTAATATAGAAAAACGGATGAGAATCCTTAGGTAAGAAAAATTGGAAAATTGATTTTATGGCTCGCTTCAAAGGATCACACGTTACCAATCTATGATTTATAAATATAATCGCTGGGGGTTTCTTTTTATTATTTGTATAATTACAACTCGTAATCACTCCTGAACACTTCACCAACCCAATATCAGCCTGTTCCAACTGTACTTCCAACAACTCATTAGCAATGGCTGAACCGTATACCGTTCTAATCCTCTCTTGTAAGGTCAGATTCGCCCGTGTGTTTAATTGTTGGATTGGATCACCATATTTCTTACAACTAAACCCAGTCTGTCCACAATGTATAGCATACCGACCGATAATATCAAGTATCTTCCCATACTCGTCTGACTTCGACTTCAATCCACGTAATCGAGACGGAATATTATAAAATAAATCTTCCACGATAATTTGCGTCCCGACTTTACCTGCAATTGGTTTCGGTTGACCTGGGCTTTCCGGTTTGAAATTAGAATTACATAACTTCCCATTTAGGTAGTATGCCTTATATGCCACGTTCGAAGCTTGCGTCTTGGTTATAACTGATAATCGTGAGATATGGGAAATACTAGCAAGCGCCTCCCCACGGAATCCATATGTGTTTAACTTAGACAAATCATCAAATTGGACTAGCTTGGATGTAGCGAATCGTTCACATAACAACGGGAGATCATCTAGCTGAATCCCAGTTCCATTATCTGTGATTTGTAGTAATTTAAGTCCACCTTCCTTGACTAAGATATCTATCTGGGTTGAATTGGCATCGATTGAATTCTCAAGCATTTCCTTAAGTGCGTTGGCTGGTTGGATGATGATTTCTCCAGCGGCGATCTTATTAATCACTGAGGAATCCAATTTATGGATTCTTCGTTGTTCCATACTTACCGTTGCTGCTTCTGCCACTGTTGCTGCCAAAAACTTCAGACGCGTTTTAAAAAACGCCCTTGACAACAGACAAAAAAATCATCACCAAAAACTTTGCAACACTTGGACCAAGGAAGCAACACCAAAATGGACACCCAACATCGCAGACATAAACTCAGTCGTCAAGAGCATTTGAATAACTATGAGAAGCTTCGTCTTCGAATGAAGACCCAACTTTCATCTGCTCTGAAAGGTCAGGCCCTGAGTATAATGTTGGATAACATTGATGAATTGACTCGATTATATGGTGCTATTCAACAAGATAAATTACGATTAGACACCAAAATTCAATTAGAGGATTCGGAAGTGTTTAGGGAAGCGTCTGATTTTGCTGCTATTAACGTGAGAAATATTCGGTTGGGTGATGCTGGGATATCTATCAATGATGAAGAGTTTATCAGTTGTTTGAAAGGGTTTGCTGGAAGGGGTGTACAGGAAGACGACGACGACGAGGAAGAAGAAGAAGATGAGTATAGCTTCAATAAAACTAACTGGCTTAAATTAGGTGTGTTGTATCAACAAGTGAGTAAAAAACCTATTCTGGTTGATTTTTTAAATGGTCCCTTGGCTACGGAAAGAAGGAAAGTTAGTGCTAGGATAAAAACGGTTGATGATACAAGGTCTGGGTCACTCACTACTGCTGCTAATGTTAACCCGGAGGATATTATTATAAATGAAGAACATAATACTGCATATATGGTCCGAATGGTATATCAAACATATTTAGAAAAATTGAACCAATATGAAGAAGTAGAAGGGATGAATTTTTTTAAATTTTTCATTGATCCGGAGTCATTTGGTCAATCCGTGGAAAATCTCTTTTATACAAGTTTCTTAATTAAAGATGGTAGGTTGAAATTATATCAACAAGATGGTATACCTTATATTCAGCCAGTATCTCAACAAGAATTACAAGAATTACAAGAACTGGCAGACAGTGCAAGCAATCACCATCAAATTGCCCGATTTAACTACAAAGCTTGGCAATATTATATTCAAGAATTTGATATAGAGCTGTCATTTTTAGGTCATCGGGAAGAAGTACCCGAAGATAAAATGCCAGAAAATGAACTAGATGTTTAACCTTAATATATATGTACAAGTTACAAGTTCTAAAATCTATTTACTTTATTAAATTCCTTATCATTCATTTCAACCCAACCTTCAACGCTAACCAATTCATTCAAGGGCCATTTTATAATTGGCATAATTTCCAAACTTGATTTTAATTTCAATTGTTCAAAAATATTAATCCCGGCATTCCCAATCATAATTGCATTATCTGTACATAATGATAAATCCGGGAAATGAAACAGTACCGAATCTTCATCTAACAATTCATCAAATTTTAATTCCTGTTGTAATTTCCGACGTAATCTTTGATTACTGGCTACACCACCAGAACATATAAAATGTTTCACGCCTAATAATTTCCCATCGGCTCGAACACCCACACCATGAAGTTTAAATGCTACGTTAATTCTATTAATCATATGATCGAAGATCCGTTCTTGAATCATATAAGCTAACATACGTTTAGTTTTGGCGTCGTATAATTCACCATCTCCTCCTACACCTTTATAAAACTGTTTATATTGTTGAACTGAACTTAAGAATTGAGCAAATGAAAAACAAATTAGTTCCTCTTTGTTAACACCCCCATTCACAAACGGTAATGTTAATTTAAAATTATATTCATTATTCCCTCGACTTATCATATTCATATTTTCAAATTCTTCAATTTCGGATTGAGATATTGAATCAACAAATTTTTCCAATTCTTTACCTAGCATATTCCCATGCATGCCTAATTCCCTCGCACATTTATCAAGGGAATCCCCCACGGCAATCCCATTGACATCAAGGATAATTTCATGTTGAGTTAAGGACTTCAGAAGTACTAGCATAGTATGGCCTCCACTACATAACAAACTCAAAAATGGATATTCTGGAGGGTTCAACTCGGGTTGTTCAGTTATGGGAAGTTGTGCCGTGAGTAAATGACCAAGCATGTGGTGTACGCCAATCAACGGCACGTCCCAAGCCACAGATAACCCTTTGGCGAATTGAATGCTTGAACTTAAAGAACCTACCATCCCCGGACCTCGAGTAACACAAATTAGATCGGGTGGGTTCTTGCTAGTAATGTTATGTTTAAGACATAGTGCTTGTGTAAGTGATGCTATATTGGTATGATGGAAATTTATGGCGGCCGTGGGGATTATACCGCCAGTATCGGCTGAATTTAAGGTTTTTTTAAATTGATCAATTATTAATGGTGGTTTATTTGGATGGTGTTTATCGAGTAATGCAACGCAGGAATCATCACAGGATGATTCTATCGCTAGAACTTTATAGAATCTTTGGGTTATTCGATGTGGTGAAGGACATCGCTTGAATAGGGTGTTGTGAAGCATGTAAGGTGTATAGTATAGATATTTAGTCTCATCTTTTACGGTGGAAAAAAATTTCAGTGGGGCAGGGTGTAAAGAGGGTCGGAACCGGAAAATAGACAGAAGATTGGAAGAACAAACCACGAATATATAGAGACTGTACGTATATAGTGATACTTGAAGCATATATTTTAGGACTAGGACTAGTATAATAATACAAAGCTATTGCGTTGCAGGCCAGACATGTTCTGTTCGGTCTATATTGCTATCTCTACCTCAAACCCTGTTGACCTGCATACAAATAACTCTCTTTCGCGTGAATCTACTTTTTCTTGTTAAATCCGTAAAATTACCGTTAAGTAAAAACAGAATGAAAATTTTTTGTCGCCTTCAAACTTCGGCGGCTGCTCTGCCCGCGTCAAAAAAATTAAGTCGTTGATTGGGTCACGAACCAAAAAAAAGCCGGAGTCCCATCGGAAGGACAGCTCAATCTAGACACACACAAGGGTTTAAGCGGACGGCCAAAAGAACTGAAACTTTTGAAAAGAACAAACACACGCTCGTTTTACAACTGACATTTCAAGTGAACATTTTTCCAGTCCAGACTTGCATTTCGCTGTCTATATACTTTTTTGCGTTCACTTTTTTTTTTCTTTTTTTGCCATTTCGATTTCGTATAATACGGGCACTATTCGGTGTTGGCGGGTTTATGACAATTCCTGAAACAAACTACATATATATCATCATAGAAGGGGCTTAACAGATAACCTCCACATAACACACATCACAACACATATGACATGTCACAAATATTCACATCTTCCACTATACCGTTGAGTTTTGATCCTCATGAACCATATCACCCAGCGATACTAACTTCAGCTCCGCCACCTACTCCGCCTTCAGAGGAAGCTGACGCTAAATATTCTCCAGTTTGGCATTGTATGGTAGCGGGTGGGTTTGGAGGGATGGTTGGTGATACATCCATGCATTCATTAGACACAGTCAAGACCAGACAACAAGGATTCCCGTTTAATAAGAAATATAAGAATATGATCCCGGCATATAGAACCATACTTAGAGAAGAAGGATTATTTCGAGGGTTATATGGAGGTTATACTCCGGCAATTCTAGGATCTTTACCTTCAACAGCAGCTTTTTTCGGGACTTATGAATACACTAAAAGGAAAATGATTCATGAATATCATATAAATGAAACCGTATCATATTTCATTGCTGGTGTATTGGGGGATTTGGCCTCTAGTGTATTTTACGTTCCTTCAGAAGTATTGAAAACAAGGTTACAATTACAAGGAAGGTTTAATAATCCATTGACTCAAGAATGTGGATATAATTATCGAGGTTTAACTAATGCAATTTCGACAATTGCCAAAACTGAAGGGATTAAAACATTTGCATTTGGTTATAAGGAAACTTTATTTAGAGATTTGCCGTTTAGTGCATTACAATTTGCATTTTATGAGAAATTCCGACAATTGGCCATATATTACAATGATTCCTCAAATGATTTACCCATATCCATTGAATTATTAACAGGAGCAGCTGCAGGTGGGCTCGCAGGAACGCTAACTACCCCATTAGACGTTATAAAGACCCGTATACAAACAGCAACCAATGTTTCCGATTTGGCCCATTCAATATCAGATAAGAAACAAATAACTAATCCAATTGTGAAACTATTAAACAAGAATGCTACGCTTAAAGCATTAGTTTCAATATATAAACATGAAGGTATATTGGGTCCGTTCTCAGGTGTAGGTCCTAGGTTTATTTGGACAGGGATACAGAGTTCAATTATGCTTTTATTGTATCAGTTGTCATTGAAACAATTGGATGTTTATCTAGGTGAGGATAACAGTAGTTTATCTGCTTAGTAGAGACATAGAAATATAGATTAATAGAAGGTGACTAGTGAGTAGAAGAGTTAGAGTAATATACATGTAAATACTATTAATATGTTAATACACTTGACTATTTAAACATATGAAAACTTCCCCTTTGAGGAAATTTATATCTAAAAGCCTCATGTTAGCTCCCAATGTATTGTTGTTTGAAAATCGCTGTGCTACCCAAGCTTTGTTGTCTTATAAATATTTTTTCATGTGCATATTGGAAGCGACCTCGGTGCGCCTCGCAACCCCCACAATTTGGCAGTTCCTATATAAACTAGCCAATTTACGTCAAACTTAAAAAAGGACAAACAAGAAACTATACTTCTTCAGTATTAAAGTAAGTTATAATGGGAAACACACTCGATCAATCATACGTTGCCAATTCAAGTTGGAAACCCGACATTTTCAAAAACAAAGTCATATTTGTAACTGGTGGAGCTGGAAGTATATGTCGAGTTCAAACAGAAGCCATGGTTCTATTAGGAGCCAATGCCTGTATTATCGGACGTAACATTGAGAAAACCGAAACTGCCGCGCGAGAAATGGCTAGTTTACGTCCTGGAGCCCAAGTTCTCGGATTAGGTAATGTTGATGTCCGTGATGTTCACAGCATTAAACAAGCCGTTGATACCACCGTGGAAAAATTAGGGAAAATCGATTATGTAATTGCTGGTGCCGCTGGTAACTTCATATGTGATTTCAATCACATGTCTACAAATGCTTTCAAGTCGGTAATTTCAATTGATTTACTTGGTTCCTTCAATACCGTCAAGGCATGTTTTGAACAATTGAAGCAGAATAAAGGTAGTGTGATTTTCGTTAGTGCTACATTACATTATTATGGTGTACCATTTCAATCTCATGTAGGTGCAGCCAAAGCCGGTGTCGACGCATTAAGTAACGCCCTAGCTGTGGAATTAGGCCCATTGGGGATTAGGTGTAATTGTATTGCTCCGGGTGCAATTGATGGTACTGAGGGGATGTCTAGGTTGGAACCACCTACTGGAACTCCGTTACATAAGAAAATCCCGTTACAGAGAAAGGGAACTACCACGGATATTGCTGATACTACTGTGTTTTTATTCTCACCCGCTGCTAGTTATATTACTGGGACTGTGAGTGTGGTGGATGGAGGATTTTGGCAAGTGGGGGATCTTTTAGGGGAGTTATATCCTTCTGTTATAATCCAACAGAATGAGGATCCAAATTCGAAGTTGTAAACTACTGAGTGATATCGAAGCTGTTTTAACTAAATATAGACTAAACCTTTAGATAGAGTATTATTGTATAGTTTGTATCTAAATTCAATATATTATAGTATAAAATGTACAGCCCCATATTAAGTACAAACCCCCAACAGAAAAATACAATAGCCAAAAATACATCAAATTTCACTGCCTCGCTCACTTGTTCTCTTCCTTTTCTTTTTCTTCAAAACGCCAATTCAAATATGTTCCCTGGTTCAGGTCATCATAGTTATAACAATTACGGTCCTCCAAACGGTCCTCCTCCACCCAATCAACAGTCTGGATATGGATATCCTCCTCAGGGTCCACCAGGTGGTTACCCTCCTCAAGGTGGTCCAGGCGGAGGTTATTATGCTCCTCCACCAGGTCCTCCATCCCAAAACAATTCCTATTCCCGCCCTCCAGGACCTCCCCCTCAGGACTCATATTCGCGTCCTCCAGGCCCACCTCCAAGCGGATCATACTCACGTCCGCCAGGTCCACCTCCGCAGGATTCCTACTCGCGTCCTTCAGGTCCACCTCCTCAAGATTCATACTCCCGCCCCTCGGGTCCCCCACCTTCAAATAGTTATGGTAGAGCACCATATGAACCACCACATGACTCCTCGTTCCATGCACCACCTACAACACCACAAAGTTTCGGTCAAAACACCAATTTCACTTTCCAATATTCCAATTGTAGTGGTAGAAAAAAAGCCTTGTTAATCGGAATAAATTACTTTGGATCTAAACAAGAATTAAAAGGGTGCATCAATGATGTTAAAACCATGAGTAAATTTCTTGTTGACCGGTGGGGGTATAAATGGGAAGATATCGTCATATTAACTGATGATCAACATGAATTAGCACGTGTTCCCACTAAGGAAAATGTTATTCGCGCCATGCAATGGTTAGTTAAAGACGCCAGACCTAATGATTCCCTTGTGTTTCATTACTCGGGTCATGGAGGTCAAACGGAAGATTTAGATGGTGACGAAGAAAGCGGATACGATGACGTCATTTATCCGGTAGATTTCCAACAAGCAGGACATATTGTTGATGATGATATGCATGCTATAATGGTTAGACCTTTACCTCCTGGTTGTAGATTGACAGCTTTATATGATTCATGTCACTCAGGAACAGCATTAGATTTACCATATGTCTATTCTACTAAAGGGGTAGTTAAAGAACCTAATTTATTAAAAGACGCGGGATCAGGTGCGCTTAATGCGATTTTACAATATGAATCAGGGAATGTAATGGGGGCATTAAGTTCAATTTCCGGGGTGTTTAAAAAAGTAACTAATCTGGGAAACACAAACACAGAACAAATTAGACAAATTAAAGCATCACCCGCCGATGTGATTTCTATTTCTGGTTGTAAAGATGATCAAACTTCAGCTGATGCTAGAGAGAATGGTACTGCTACAGGTGCAATGTCTTGGTCGTTTATTACGGTTTTAACTCAATATCCTAACCAGTCATATTTGTCTTTGTTGAATAATATGAGAACTTTATTAAGTCAGAAATATTCACAAAAGCCACAATTGAGTTCTTCACATCCTCAAGATATGAATATTCAATTCATAATGTAACAGTGTGTAGATGTATGTAGATGTATGTCGTTTAAAATGACGTAAATAAAATATTGTCGCGAAATTCAAACATTTCCACTTGTAGCTTAAAGACACGAGAAAAAACGGAAATCAAATCAAATTACGCAACTCCTCTTTAGACGGTTATAAAAGTTAATAATGTCAGATCAATTCGGTAGACAAAAGTCCACAAGATGGCAGAAAGCAGTACCCACGTACGACTGGGATAATGAATATGGTTATGATGATTATGAAGATGAACAAGATCAAGAGCAGCAACAACAGGCGCAGCAACAGCCTATTCCTCAGAAGTTTGAATTGCCTGAGAAATTACCTCCTTTACCTAATATGAACAACAGTACACATAAGAACGGCAGCAATACCCAGGAGGTGGTATCACAAGAAGTAAGCAAGCCTGAAGAACCAGTGGATCAATTTGTATTGTCTGTTGATAGGGCAAGTCATATGAATTATGATAAGGTGTACCAGGTGTCGAACAGCAGGCTGATGAAAACGTCGCTTACAAAGATATACACAAGTCGGAAGAAGTGGAAGCAGAACATACCCACCATTCGCTAGAGGATACTGTTACTCCAGCTGATTCTGTAAACCCATATCCGCCACCGGCCCCAGTCCCGGTTTCAATCCCGGTTTCAGTCCCAGAACCAACTCCAGCAACGCTTACAACTAAGGAGACAGTAGCATCACCACAGCCACTACAGAACAAGGAAAGTCATTCACAAGAATCCTTTAATTTTGACGGAGCAGCCCGGAAGAAATTAACCCCGCTAACCACAACCAATAACGAACCGGAAGAAGAAAGAATAACTGAAACCGTACTTGATCATGATTTTAGAAAACAACTTTATCAACCTCCAGACACTCCAATGTCTGAAACAAGTTTCCAATCGGATTATTCCATTCAAAAAGAACCAGTTGAATTATCCCTAAAGGGAAGAAATAATGACAACACCTTTGAACAACCTTCTACATTTGAAAAACCACATGTGGTACCTGATATGGAACCGGAACCATTTGTTCTTTCTGTTGACAAGAAGCAGTTTGAATCTAGTGAAGAAGAAGATGATGATTGGGGGTATAATAGTCAACATAGTAGTAACTTAGAAGAACCTATCAAACAAGTAGGCAAGGGAGATAGTATTGATGAGTTAATTAAAGATATTCGAGCTGAAACAATTGAGCAACCTGATCAATCTAACTTAGCTCGGGATCTGTCGTTTGGTATTTTTGCTGATTATATAAATTATGACAGTGAAGAAGAAGGACAACATTCTCCGATTAAACCATTATCTACTGCTAAATTGGAACAAGAGCATGGCGTATATGTGAGTTCATTATCTAGTAGGAAACCATCGGTTAGAAAAGCTCCTGTTGTTATTGAGTCGAGTCCTAAACCAGATTTAACCAAAGTTGAGGAAGCTGTCGACAATGAAGTGAGCAATGAAGGACCAGCTATTAAATCTGAACAAGAAGAAGAAGGAAATGATTCAAGAAATTTACATCCGGTTGAATCTACTGGCTCATTATCTACCGGGAAATTATCAGTTGAACAACCTGATACTGAAATAATTACTGGGGATATTACTCAAGCTCTGATTGAAGCACCACCAAATAGACGAGTTTCAACAATAAGCAACGCGACGTTTAATCTTGGAGGATGGGCGCCACCCACTGATAATTTCCGAAATCAATTTATAAATTATCAAGATAATGATTCAATTCGTGAAGTTGACGAAGAAGAAGACGAGCAAGAACAAGAAGAACTTGTCAAACCTGACACTTCGAGTACAATATCAGTTCCTGAAACCATTGACGCTATACCTAATGTTAGTATTGAACAAGGAAGTGACGAAGAACAACCTGATGTGTATTCTCCCTCGCCGGTTACTGCTGGTGATTCTCAATCGATAAATCAAACGATTATGACTAATACTACTGTTGATTCAGTTTTGAAAGACCATCAATATTCCAACCCATTATTTAAGGAAGAAAAATTAACTCCCGGTGGATCAACTGATAATTTAAGGCCAACAAGTATGTTATTAGGTGACGATGAGAAGACTACACGAAGAATCTCAGAAATATCAGCGCTTTCCACTGAAACTGAAACTCAAAGAAGATCAGTCCTGTCTCATGAAACAACCACCCCTGCAGTGTTCAAAGCAGGGAAATATCCTGTTTATGATTGGAAGAAAATCACAACAATTTCTCAGCCTATAGATAGGATCGCTGCATATAAAGATGCATTATTGAAGGAAGCAGAATATGATACGGGATTACAAAATTGGTTGATGATAACATTAAAACAAGTTGATCCAGATCTGCATATTCATATTGGGAAAATTGCTAGTGATGTTTATCAAAATGCTCCTCATAGTGAAATTAAACGACATGGAAGTATTCTTAGTAAAGTTTCAATTGTTAAAGATACTGGAACCCATGCTTCTAATTTTGGAAAAAAGCTTTTCAGTAAAAGTAAGAAATTTATTCGATCTTCAAATGAAGCAAAGTAGACTTCTATGGTGTATACATATAACATATAAGAATACGTACTTTCTTGCTTGTAGAAAATTCGACCAAATTTATACGCCAGCAGTAGGGTGTTCTGCCATGAGGAGAAATCTTCACCAAGACTGTATCGCCAATTGTAAAGACTGTAACTCTAGTGAATTCCAATATTGATTAACCATTCTAGTCCGAGAAGTTGGAAGGTTGAACCTAACAATATCATGAAAAGGTTAAGAAATTTGGCACTACAGATAAAAGTAGCTTCCTTTCAGCATAATAATAGCTTCAATTTTAACATCTATACTCGGCCAGAAACGATTACATTATGTTTTCGTTTGTTGTTTTCGTTCCAGGCCAAGGATATTGGCTAAAATTATAGCTAATCTTATATTAAAACAAAACTACTCTTATCTGTGGTGCATAAGTTTTCTAATTTCTTCATCTCCCATCCATTGAATCTTTTAAGGTCAATCAATTTAGTAAGCAAGTAATCAAGGTTACACTTCTTCTTGATATAAATCTTATGAAAACCTTTGCCTTGTTTTTAATCCTTCAAAGTGTTCTGTTGATTCATCATGTGTTCAGTAGGTGATGGGATGTGGAGGGGACCTCGAACTGGATGCAAGAAACAAATCAATCTAAGCAAAACATCCAAGAAAACTTAGCTGTAAGGTTCGTTGCTCGGAAATATCTAATGTTTTAGTTTGTAAAGTATGTGGGTTTCTTTTTTCGCAACCACCTAGCCTTCATTCCTGTAGTAACAAATATGTTGTCAATCTGTAGATGAAAAGGGGTATCATTCTTATAGTGATGAAGTCAATTGAACCAGTTATAGATTGATCTATCATTTTAACACTTCTACTGTATACTCAATTGATTAAAGTCATACATCAAGCTTTGAATAACAATCAATTGACTAAACCAACACAGAAACAAATGAGAACAAACAGCAAGTGCAAGAAAACTTTCAATCATGTTTTTAAGAGTGATATACATACCTTGTTTGATTGAATGAGGAAAAAGTAGAAAAACAAAAGAAGGAAAAGTTTGAAAAGAAGAAAAGGGGATTTCCACCATATTTATAGTACAAATAAAATTTACAAATATTTTTTTGCGAAATATAAACAATCAACTAATTGCTGTCTGGAATATACAGTGATCAATTCATCAACTAAGCTACTCTATATCTTGCTACAAACTCTCACTTTACTCATTTTACACTGTTACTAACATACACTACTATAAGATTAGAAACATTTTGAGATTTTATTTCAACAATGTCCGATTGAAATTGAACCAGTGGTGAAAACACATTTTTTTGAGTAAGGAGTGTAGTATCAATACAGAGAATTAATCGAGCGTTGGTCTGAGATCGCTATATCTTCGATGGTTGATTCCAAAGGCTGAACTAGATTGTTTAACTTTCCTTTGGTTTGAAATGTTGAAATGGATATGGCCAATCTCTTCAATGAAAGTTGCCAAGATCTTTACTTTTGTAAATATTACTGAATTCAGTTGTAGGTTAAATATAACTGTTACAAAGTGTTACATTTATCGGATGTTGAGATGTTAAATTGATATTTTAGACACCAATGTGTCTTAGATTTGCTTTGTATAACCTTGTGTTGTATTCTTCCGAATTCATTGGGATAAATTGGCGAAGTTTTCATTTCTTCAAATTAGTCTTGCAAGATTTGAAACATCCAAATCTACATCCAACAGATTAGGGAGAATACAAAACAAATTTGTACAACGCATCTCTAAGACATGAACATGTATATGTGATTTCAGACGATCAAGCACCTATACATGAATAGTGGTCAATTCTTGACATAATAAAATTATACTTTATAATTTTAATTCCGTAACATATCTGTACAGTTGCCAGTTGATGTAAAAGTTGATATCTATGTAAACGTTGAAAACCAAGCATAGTTTGGCATGTGCATTTACAAGAAGTGCTTTTAAATTTTTTGCACCCGGAGTTAGTGGATTTCATTTTTTGCGGGGCTGGATATCCGCACGGCGGATACAAAAAAATACAACGCTACTTGAAAAATCCGATCCAAACCATCACATGCAAAGAAGTAAGTTCTAAACCTAAGAATTTCATTCATCCCAAAAGTTTAAAGAACATTAAAAAAATATTACTTAGTTTATATATAACTGCAATTTCACAACTGAAACAGAAAAAGTATATGGCTAGTTTAAAATTGTTCTTATTATCAATTCTATCTTCCCTCGGTAAACTTTTTCCGCCATATCTTTGGGAATTAATTGAATTCATAATGGATATTTGTTTCTTTTGGGTTAAGGAATTATATCACTTCTCTACCAGACAAGACCCACTTAGAGAACAATTAAAGAAATTGAAAAATGTAGTTACATATAATGAATGGAAAAAATGTGCTGGTGAAGTTGATAAATTAACCAATATGGACCTTTGGCGACAGAATTTTGTATCACGACATTATGATTATGTCTTGGTAAATGATAGAATTAAAGTACTTTCAGAAGCTAGAGAGAATGGAGATGCGAGAAAGATTATGTCACTTTTAAGATCAGGATTACTTCGTAATTTTGGCGGGATTTCTCAAAAACGTCTTTATCTTAAAGCATATATGGGAACTAAATTAAAAATTGAAGAATATATTAATGAAGTTTTAAGTTGTTTGGATTATTTAAATGAAACTTTGAATTCAGATACTGACGAATTTATTATGAATAGTCGTCAATTAAAATTAGATTTCTTTCATGATGCAAGACAATCCTTTGGGTGTACTGCATTGGTTTTACAAGGAGGGTCTTTGTTTGGTCTTTGTCACTTGGGGGTTGTTAAGGCATTATATTTGAAAGGGTTATTGCCTCGGATTATTGGTGGTAGTGCTGTCGGGGCTGCGGTAGCTTCTTTGGTATGTACATTAACTGATCAAGAGTTAATCCCGATATTAATGTCCATTGCAGAATTAATGAAGAATATAGATATTTTAAATCATGATGTTGACGAAATATATGGAAATGTTATTGAAAATGTTGTTAAAAAGGGTTATTCTCAAGATATTTTAATCTTTATGAAATTCGTCAAGGATACAATTGGTGATGTTACCTTTGAAGAAGCATATATGAAAACTGAAAAGATTTTAAATATTGTTGTTCATCCAACAACTCAACTGATACCTTCTTTATTAAACTACGTTACTGCCCCCAATGTGATCATTTGGACGGCAATTTATGCATCAATAGGTACTGGGGTATTATCAGATACAGTTCAATTATATGTTAAAGATTTTAATAATGAAGTTAGTTTACATACCCCAGATTTAGATGTTCAATTCTTAAAGCCTCAAGACGTTACCTATAATCAACAATTTTTTCAAAATTCAGAATCTTCATATAGTAAACAATCTCCATATACAAGATTAACTGAATTATTCAATGTCAACCATTTCATAACAAGTTTGGCTCGACCTTACCTTGCCCCCTTAATCAACAATGATTTAAAGCATTATGACCAGTTTGGAAAAGTAAAATATGACAAAACAACTTCATGTAGGAAGTATGAAGATCTGGAAGGAAATGTGACTCAAGTAAAGAAATATACTAAAGATACAGGATATAATTTTGGCAAACATTTCAAGAATATCGTAGGTATGGAAATTCAACATCGATTAAATGTATTGAATAGATTAGGATTGTTGAATGATACCATGAAACGGTTTTTCATTGACGAAAAGCCAAGTCAATTGCAAGCAGTAGCTTCAATTAGAGAAATTACAATTGTCCCTGAATTAAGATATTTATTACGAGACTTCGGTCGAGTATTTGATGTCCATAAAACTATGGAGAATATACCTTATTGGGTTTTAGTTGGGGAAAGATCAGTCTGGCCTTTATTCCCCTTGTTATGGACAAGGTGTTCTGTTGAATTTGCATTAGATGATTTATATAATTTACATAGAAACATGAAGAGGCGGTAGATATTTCTTCTTCATCGGTAATATAATTTAACATTTGAATCTTTAGTTATTTGATAAATGTATTCTCGTTCACATACTTTGGCAGTTATGTCATACGGTATTGAACCTCGAGAAATTGTTATACTTCCTGTAATATCCTTTGCTCTACCAGTTGACAAAGGTTCCAAAGTAATATTCAACAGGGATTTATGATGTAATTTAATCAAAAAATCACTAGTTTTGAACGAAACATCTTGAGGATTACTAACATCAAAATCAAGATATTGAGGATAATCCTTGGAACTAATTACAAACAATTGACGACATTTTCTAGTTAATTTATGTAAATTGAATAAAATGACGTTACTAGTAGTATTTGTACCATACAATAATATCTCAGGTGCTTCAATGAAAATAACCGTATTAGTTTGTCTCACTAACTTAACAATGTTATCAAATAACCCATCAATTTCAGGTTTAGCATCTTCAGGTTTAGTAATTAATTTAGTAAATAACATTGAAAAACAATCCATAAATCGAAATCGATCATTATTACCAAGATCCAATCCATTCTTCTTACAATTCTTTATGTAAAACTCTTGTGGTTGTGAAAATGAAGCAACAATTACGTTAGATAGATTGTCAATTCGTTTAAGATCACTACTAACTATGGATGTCCCTACTAATGCATTCTCAATTAATGAATTGATCAACCAAGTAGGCGATGTACCTTGAACATGAGTTATTACCGACAAGTATGAATTCTGGGAAAAAATTACATCGTTGGGGATCAAGGAGTTGTCAGTAAAGAATATCAAATCTTGTTGAGGTTGGTTTGTGGACATTGTATGTTCGATGAGATGTGAAGACTATATTTGTGTAAGATATTTTTTTTTGATCTGCGCGCAATATATGGCTTGCCCAAGTGCAACTAATTTTTGCAATCTTTAACTAAGAAGTTAGTTTAATATGTTAGTATTCATTTTTAGCAGTGACATCTACCAACTACTCCAGCTAGTCAGGCTAACGAATATCAGCATAAACTACTTAACCATATCGGTCTAAAGTAAACTTCACACAACTAGAAAAAAATGACAATTTTTTACCATTTTCTCATCACCCAACCAACACCAAATTTGCTAAAAACTTAACACACAAGTCAGTTAGAACATACAATTCATTAATAACTTGAATAGCTAGAATTTAAAAAAGAAATGCGCAAACCCGGAATCGAACCGGGGGCCCAACGATGGCAACGTTGGATTTTACCACTAAACCATTTGCGCAACGAAGAAATGCTCCGAGACGGGGAATTGAACCCCGGTCTACCATGCGACAAACGGTAATTCTAGCCACTAAACTATCTCGGATGATTCGTTTTCAAAAATTCTCGATTTTGAAAGCGGTCATGACATATCCACGTGAAATACACGTGATTTTACATAGTTAATTTTTCAAAATACGAGATCAAAATATATTTTTGCAACAAGAGTTATAAAGTTGTGATCTGGATCCAAGTTGTAAAAACCTAAGAAATAACTTGGAATTAAGAAAATTATTCTTTTGAGAGTTATATACCTCTATTAGGTAGTCATACATCTGCTTATACTTTGTTAAATCGTTCTCAGAAACGGAATACAATATTTGTAAAATTTTGCCAAAAAAATCATATAAAGTTGCATCTTTCATAATTGATTAATTGTTATCTTTTACAAATACAATCAACCGAATTACCCACTGTAAGCTCTACTGGATTTATAAACAGAAAAAAGAGATGAGAGAAGACTTAACAGATTAAATGCAAATATTAAAGATCCTAGTTGAGAATCACAGTGAAAGAATATGTCTTGTTTGATTGCCATGGCAATTATATATTATACTATAAGAATAACTATAAATTAATACTCAACCCACTGCATTCTCATTTGGTTACAGTTATCATACATGCTCTAAATTTCGAAAGAGCCATGGGTTCAAGAAGTCAACTGTGTATCAAGTTGGTTAGTGTTTGAAATAAAAACAATCGCATCGGAGTCATCGTCATTAAACTGATCATTTAGAGGATTTCGAGGCTAAGGAATATGTATGACAAATACATCTCGTCATAGAATACTATTTGATAAAACACAGCAAGTAGATGCCTTGCTTGGTATTTTTTTCTTTTGTTTAGAAGAAAAATAAGGAATTGCTGCAAAACTGGATCTAAGCAATACTAGTCTAAACTAAGTGAATACCCCACATTTTAAATTGTTGCTACTACTTCATATTCCATTTCTGTAAATGATTGAACTGATATTATAATAGAATTAAAAAGGAGATTTCACCCTGCTCAAGAACCAACTTTTAAATATTCGTTTCCTAAGATTTGTTTTTAAACGAAAAGATGAATAAAACAATTCAACCGCCCGCAGCCAAATTGACTCTAACTACAGCTTGCTCTGCCCTCTGCTTGACTTATCTTGGTGATTTTCAAGCTGAGAAGCTATCAACATGTTTATGCTATTCTTCCAATAGCTACCCGTCTATTTGCTTGCTCCGTAGTGGAAAATTAGCGCGGGGTAAATAACACAAACTCTAATAATTGATACTGGAGAAAAAAATTACTTGCTGTATACGTTTGTTGAAAAAAGGATCTACATCACAACTTGAAAGCTGACAATATATGTATTTTAAAACATTTCCGTAAAACTATGTATTGGAAGGGGGGATAGAATCCACATCAAGTCCTCTTATATATAAATCCAGAGATAGTCTCATTCTCATGACCGCTTCGTTAAAAAGTATCTTCGTAACCGTTAAATAAAAAGTATAGTATAAATTTCCCTTTAGTTCTTCTTACTAGCGACGAAATTCAGATTGCCTATTGTCATTAAATGGCGAATATTCATTTTCATTCTGAGATTTAACTGGTTCATACCCTCTATAATTCGAATTATTATAATCGTTTGAAGCGAAATATGCCTGCGATGGAGGTGGTTGTGGTTGATAAGCGTATCGTTGTTGAGTGTGTGGAGGATACATATTTGGATTTGGATAATCCAGTTGTTTTTCAACATATTGAGTTTTAGTAGTATTTCTACAACAACAGCAACAACAAGCATCAATACATTTAGCACCCATAAATAAACATTGGAAAACTGTGGTAAGTGCCCACATAACTATTAATCCTCCCAATACTATCAATACAATAGCCACGATTTTACAAGTTTTGTTGGCCATACAAGTATCCCAACTTCTAAATGACTGGGCTGTAGATAATGCATTATTAAAAGCATCTCTTTTATCTATTTCGAATAAAAACATTGTGTGGTATGTTATAGTTTTGATATTGGAATAAAAATTGATCGTCAAAAGATAATTAGAAAAAAATTAAAAATTTGGAAACTTGACTATTTTTGTAGTTGATGATTCCAATCTGAAACCTGCAAAAATATTTTAATCTAAAAATAGGCGCATTGCTTTTTTGTTGATTATTTTTTTTTGTTACAATTCCGTGAGTTTATTTTTCCTGCAATAATGACGTAGGCGCAGTAGTTCGAAGATTTATTAAATTAGTGACATGGTTTGGTCATAATATGTTATTTTGTATTGTATCCGAGGGCTTTCATATATTCTCCTTAGCCTAGAAGATAGAAATGGTGTGACTACTCAGACAACATGTTTACGTGTCGCGTAACAAATTGTCACGCGTGATTTCATT
>LQMS01002324.1:3254-74342 GCA_001657455.1 Spathaspora girioi | reverse complement strand
GAAGGAATTACTAAGACTGCTGAAATTATTGTTACTACCGACGATGAAGGTGGCGATTGGTATACTACAACTAGTCACTTTGAACTGACACAATACACTACGACGTACACTGATGAGGATGGTATCACTAAGACAGCTGAGGTGATTATTACTACTGATGAAGGTGGTGTTTGGTATACTACAACGAGTGACTTCGATTTTGCATTAACTTTGGAGACTGGTGGTGTGGAGCCAGCTCCTGGATCCACTGGTGTTTCACCAGATTCACCCCCAGAAAGCGTAGCATCTGCAATCAGATCAAGTCCTGACACTACTAGTATAGCACAATCAACTAATCTTCCGCCGTTTGTTGTTACTACGATTACAGAGGCTGTGACTTCCTACGTGACTACTATCAAGAATCCTACGGAGCTACCCTCTGAAGAGCAACCTGGTGATGCAATTCCTGGTGACATTGCAACTGCTGGCACTCCGGGTGACTCTTTATTGAATCCAGACGAAGAAGAGCTAAAACAAGACCCTAATGATTTAGTTTATACCAGTTATGTTCCCACAACTGTTGTTTCCGATGGAACAACTTATGTAACATCTGTTCCTGTTGTTTATACGACTAGTGTTACAGATGGGGATGATTCTGAAGTTATTGTTGTACCTGGTGCTCCCGCTCCTGGTAGTTCTGATGATAGTATAGGCGCAGGCCCTAATCTTGAGGAGTTGTTGGAAGACATGGAAGGTTCGAGCTCTGCTCTTAAGTCCAATATTTTTATGCTATGCTTGTGTTTGATTTCTACTACGATATTTATTTAGTCAACTATGATGTTTATTTAGCTATTTTTCTATTTGTATGTGTATGCAAATGAATATGATGTTTATTTAGTTACTTTTCTATTTGTATGTGAATACAGATGAATATGATGTTTATTCAACCATAACACATTGAATGTGGACAGGAGAGTTTCTATAGCTTATAGTTAGAGTTTGAGATGAGCATTAAACGGTTATATCATAACTAATACTTGGGAATTGTTATACCTATGCTGGAAAAGTTTTTAATTTGAAGTCGCAGTAGTTAGGTCACTACACAAGCTGAATTTCGATATAAACCACGATGGCTCCAATATAGATTCCTTAGGTAATTTGAAGTCAAAGTAGTTTAATAAGAGGCTTATATATGAAAAGAAAATCAATTTGAGATTACAATATATACCCTTTAAATGATAGATTAATAAATTGTTAATACTACCAGGATTTGGATTAAATAAAATCGATGAAATATTCTTTATACCAAATTTAGTTTTGATTAACATTTATAGTTCATTAGAATGGTTAAATCAACAATAATTTGATCGGAATTTATTTCCAAACTTAGTTCATCTTTATATGCTTGGACTGATATTGAGCAAATCCCCTAGTTCTGAATTCAATAGTTTAGCTTCAATTAGTATATTATCAGCATTAAGTTTAAGTGGATGGTCAGCCCCAATATTAACTCAAGCTCCAACATTTGAAGATCCAATCTACGTGGAAAACAAATAGGCTTGTTTTGAATTGGTTAATAAATTACAGCCATACTGATAATAAATCCGCTTGTTTTGAATTGAGCAGTAAATTTCAATTATGATAATTCATTCAAATTCAATCAAATCAAAAACAAAGAATAATATGAAGTAATCCAATGCTTTAACTTTGTATTTTTTTTTAAAATTAAAATGATTATCAAGAATTAATCACCGAGCGTATCTCAATTAGAGGTAATAACTCAATGCAAATTTGGATTATTTTGTTGAAAAATGGCCAGGAATTGGAACTATTTACTGCTACATATACCTCACTGTATTTTCTATTAAGTCACGCATAAATCGTGGGGTTCTAAAAGAAAAAAACAGAACTGGAAGTATTTCTTTTTTGCCGAGGTCCAGATTCACTAAAGATTTATTATCAGACTCCGAGATTCCTTAGATCTTTAAATTAGATGGGACACCATCTCGTAATCTAAATTTCTTGTGTCCAACGTAAACGAATTAGCGGGTGTGATCACTGCCTCTGTAACTCTTTATCGAAAGTTGAGGAATAATCATATTTGTCATAAGTTTGTTTGCTTCACCAAAAAAGATCACGAAATCTGAGATAGGAGCGGCCTTTTGCTGCATCCTTATGCATTAAATGATAAAAAGTGTACATCGTAATAAGAAGCCTTTCAATATATCCTACAACCTTACGGTAATAAAGTTCACACCAATGTATAGAAATATACTAATCTAGTTTAATATCTGAAATGCCAAGAGTAATCCGTTCCATAATAGGGTTGCTAGTAAGATTCGAAATTTCATCACTTAATACCCCTGGGTAAAGGAGTGGGCTCGATACGGTTGTTTGTTTGCTATCGGTTATCCTATGTCTCGAGTTTGTTTAGTACGGTTGGAAATGTCCTCCTTTCTTCGGAATGTCGTTAAGCACTTGAGAGAGCAACAGCCTCATCTTGCATTAAATAATAAAAATCAAGTTTGAAGTAATTCAAATCTAAAATGCCAAGATTCTCCATACTAGAGAATAACGTTTCTTGGAGATACCTTGAAAATAATTTCTTCCTGCCCCGGCTAAAGAGGATCTTCTGTACTTCGTATGGTGCTTTCAAACCAGCTTCATCAGATCCTAATTACAACTTCCTGGTTTATTAAATCAGTCATGCACTGTTATAAGTGAATGTTTTCCCAGGCTACAAAGCTCCTGTAAAGAGATGCAACTAACATACGCCACAACACACTAGCCAGAAATATTTTCTATTTTACTATTCTAGAAAACATTCGCCGAGGAATTCGAGCAATTATACGGAAAGAGTGCAATATTTTTGAAATACAGAAGTATACAAACTTGGGTAAAATACAAGAAATGTGCAAACACGCCAAGATTATTCGAAATGGTATTCAAATATTATCTTAAGAATTCTCACGGACGAACACTTGCATTGGGCGTTAAATAATAAAATGGAGTTCGAACGAAATGCATAAAGATGCTTTACGATATACCAACCATACACTATCTATATCATGCCTAATGAACATCCCAACGATTGCGTGACTTACTTCAAAAATTTATATTCATAAGACTTACCGCCTTCCCCAATATTTTGAAATTAAGTATCTCACAAATTTTTCTCCGCATTCGATTTTTGCAGCAAAAGAAATTAATTTTACTTTTTACAATGCGACAATTATTGTTTTTCTGTTATTTACTACAGTTATTAATTCCGCTGACCCTTCAACAGTTATTTCAACTGATTGGTATTTGCCTAGGCCTTCTAGATGTCCGGAGCGGTCATTTAGTAGCTCTTGCACTCCTGCTCCTCAAAATATGCCAGACACATTCAAGTTCCTTTACATTCGCCTGATACAAGATGACCTATACCAAGTAATGATTGAATTTGACCATCGATCACTTACAGACGCTACGTCTGTTCAAGTTACCGGGATAAATAACCATCAAGGCGATGACCAGAATATCATTCTTCACAACTATATGATAGACCTACTTGGAGATTCCCGTAATCACTTTTACTTGCTGTTCGTGATGAAAGCTAAAAAGGATGGCCCAAGAGTTTGCACTACACCTTTTAATATCGAATATCAGTTTCTATGGGGCTTGTATACAGAGATATATACACATGGTTGCCCCTCGTGTCATTTGCCTATTCAGTGCTGGGATGAAGATTGTGTGTTGGATGAACCTACCAATCCATCGACAATAATTTCTACAAGAACAGATTTACCAGAACCATATGAATGTCCTGAAGATTTTGATCCTGATCATAGTATCTGTAGCTCGTTCGAAAGTACTAGACACCATACTGATCCCCCAATACTGAATTTCTGGTTCGACACCATCGAACTGATCGCCGGGAATTTATATGAGGTATCTATTGAGTTTGAAGTTGATGGCACAGGTTATCCAAAGAGTACTCTTGACAGTGCTTACATTAGGGGACTCCGAACACCTGATGACTATCTTACTGATCTACAAATATTTGGCCATGATGGTGATTATCCTACTGGTGACTCCCCTTATCACTTTTTCTTTACATGGGTTATGCTAGCGGACGATTACGGCGATTTGGTTTGTACTTCTCCATTCTCGATTGAATACTATTGGAAAGATGGAAGCAATTCGGTTTACACGCACAATTGTAGTGATGGAACCGATGATATACCATTTGAATGTTGGGATGAAATTTGTTTGCGGGATGAACCTACTGATCCATCGACCATAATTTCAACTCCACCCGGTTTACCGGAACCAACCGACTGTCCTAAAGACGTTGCCGATACCTGTGATTCATTTGTGCAAAATCCTCACAAGTACGATCCCCCACTACTTACGTTCCAGTTCAACTCCATCAAACTGATCACCGAGAATTTATATGAGGTATCGATTGAATTTGAAATTGATGGCACGGATTTTCCAAAACGTACTATTAGTAGTGTTTACATTAGGGGACTCCGAACACCTGATGACTATCTTACTGATCTACAAATATTTGGCCATGATGGTGATTATCCTACTGGTGACTCCCCTTATCACTTTTTCTTTACATGGGTTATGCTAGCGGACGATTACGGCGATTTGGTTTGTACTACTCCATTCTCGATTAGATACCATTCGAGGAGAGGAGGATATTTTGTTTACACACACGGTTGTGGTGAAGAAATGGACGACTTACCCCTTCAATGCTGGGATGCCGTCTGCATGGAACCAACTACCTCCGAGCCAGAAGAAATCATTACTGAACCAGTAGAGGAAACCTTCACCGAACCCGAAGATACGTCGAATGAATCAGCGACTGAACCTGAAGAGCAAACAACTACAGAACCCGAGGAGCAAACTGCTACTGCTCCTAAAGAGAAAACACCTCCTGATGCAGAGGGAACAATTACTGAAGCAGAAGATAATACAATTGAACCCATAGAGGCAACTACTACTGAACCTGAAGATGAAACCGCTAGCGCTCCGGAAGAAACAACTACCAATCCAAAAGATACTTCGACTGAGTTGCAAGAGGAAACTAGAACTGATCCAGAAGATGATACTATTACTGACCCAGGAGACGAAACCACTATCGATCCCGATGAGGGAACTACTAAACCAGAGTATGAGACTACAACTGAAACGAGAGAAGAAATAACCACAGATCCAAACTACTGATACAGAAGGAGAAACTACTAATCCAGATGAGCATACCACAACGGAACCAGACGATGAAACTACTACTGAACATGGTGCTACTACTTCTGAACCGGGAGATAAGACTACTATCGATACTAGTACTGAACAAAGTGCAACTAATGCTGACCTAGGAGATGAATCTACTACTGATCCAGGTGCTACTACTTCTGAACCAGGCGATAAAGCTACTATAGATACTTCTATTGAACCAGGCAAAGAGACTACCTCTGGATCAGAAGCCGATACTGGCACTGATACTATCGGGGATACTTCTATTGAACCAGGCGATGAATCTACGGCTGGGCCAGGACCAACTACTATTGAAGCATATTCTACTACTGAACTAGGCGATGGAACTACCACTGAACCAGATGTGACCAATGTTGCTCCAGATGAAAAGCCTACTATTGGAGAAGACTCTAGAATTAAACCACAAGATGAGATTACTACTGAATTAATAGAGCAAACAGGGGAAGACACTTTCTCTCCTTCCACTGTAGACCAGACTGCTGAAGTAACGGAATCAAGTGTGGGCGTTCCTCCTCCTATAAGTAGAACTGAAACGGAAACTCTTTCCACAATCGATGTTGAAGGCACCACATTTATAACATTCACTGAAGCTTCCACCTATCCAACTGTTGTTTCAACACTAGGAAGTCCAGGATCTGACATAACCTCTGCGAGCGTATCATTCAATCCTGTAGTTGTTGGTAGTACCGTTACAGAGGCTGACACCACCTATGTAACTACTATTACTAATCCTACTGGTTTACCTTCTGTAGCTACCGGAGCTCAGCCTGGTGATAAAATTCCTGAAAATCCTCCTGCGGGAATTCCAAATGAGGAAGAGCTCAAACAAAATCCTAATGAAATAGTTTACACTAGTTATATCCCTGCAACTATTACTTCGGATGGAATAGTAACCTATGTAACTTCGGTGCCTGTTGTTTATACCACTAGTGTTTTAGATGGGGGTCATTCTGCTACTCCAGCTCCTGGCGGCACCGATGAAACTTTGGGTGTAGACCCAAATCCTGTGGAATTGTTGGAAGGTATGGAAGGATCAACCTCTTGTCTTAAGTTAAATATCTATATGCTATGCTGCTTTTGTTTAATATCTACTGTGATGTTTATTTAGTTATCCATAATTTTTTTTCTATTTATACTAATGGATATTATGCCTATATAGTCATGCTAAATTCCCTGTAGTTTTCATATTAGTTTAGAGTGCTATATAATTATAAATAATTCTTGGGCTTCAATGTGCTAGAAAATATCTTAATTCTTGCAGTTTGGAGTTTGCACAACAGTTGTAGTCAGGTCACAATCTATATATTACATATCAAGATCGATTTGATCGGGATTAGCTATTTGTTCTTCTTTATCATCTTGTTTTTCCACACTAGCCTTGACAAATCCCATGGGGTTAACAACTTCTTTCTTATTCACTTCATCATTTACCGTCCGTTTAAATCGTAACATATCTTTAAAACTAGATTCATTTCCATATTCTAATTCAAAAATTTCCCATGATTCCCACATTATTTTTACATTATCTGATTTTGATAATCCACATATATATTTATATAATTCACGGACTCGATTAAATTCACCTTGATTAATCTCAAAATCAATGAATTGCTTGATTATTTGAATAGTTTGTGATAATGTGAAATATTCATCTTGGATTGAATCCTGAGCGATTTGTCTAAATTGATTAATATCTTTAATTTCAATCAATTTAATTAATATTATTGATATAATTTCAAATTTCAGGGATGTTATATCAGATAATCTGGTACTGTTTGCATGTTGAGCCTGGGTAAAAGTGTTTAATGATTTAATTAATATATTTATTGAGTTTATAATTCGGGAATGGTTTCTTTCATACTGGGAATAAAGTAAAAGTATCGGGGTCATTAACCAAGAAGGAACTTGCTTTAAACTTACTTCAAATAGATCATGAATTCTTTCCGTTTCAGGTTGAATCTTGATAATTTCCAGTAAATAAACATTCCAAATTTCAAATTTTAATTCAGAATTAACAAACAATCCAATTCCACGTTCATATATTTGCCATGCTCGTTCATGATATTTCCAACTATGTAAAAATTTACCATAGTTGAGTAAATCATTTATGGTTATAATTTTCTTAGTAATTAACTCATCATATGCTTGAGCAACTTTATCAATATCATTAATTTGTTCTGGAGATTCAATAAATGATTCAAGTAAATCAATATAAAAATTCCATAATTTTTTTGATCTATTGATACGATTTTGAACAGATATAGATGCATCATTATATTGGAAATCTTGTTCAAACTCTCGATACATTATTGAATCTAAAATTTTAATGGCATAAGTTTCAGGGAATTTATCACTACTTAAAACCATTTCACACCATTGAATATAAATGTCGGCTAATTCATCAGGGTGAATGAATTGTGATGTTACACCTTTAGAATAGATATAGTCTGCAGTTTTATAATCCTGATTCTTGGCATATATCGAAGCATATCTAATCCAAAAATCACAAAGTTTGTGATTGGAAGATGTTACTACTTTCAAGGGGTTAATTGATTTCAAGGCATCAGTATAAGTTTGAAGTAATTTACCAAGATCATTGTTATAAATATCAAATCTATCAAACCAAACATCTAAATTATTTATATTTTGACGTAGTTTCATATCATTGAATAAAATACTACGATCATTAAGTAAATTTTCAAATTTATCAAGTTTAAAATTGAACAAGTCGGATGTAGTTGATAATTTAGTCAATTCCGATTCTTCAAATTCAGCATATTCATCAAATAAATTAGTGAAATCTGGACTTGTAAGACATTTTTGTCTTACACTGATGTCGAAGTAATATCTGACTTTCTCGATATCATTTCTTTTTTTAAAGAATGTAATTAATTTAAGATATAATTCCCCAATTTGGTCAGGATATATCTGAATAGAATCATTAATGAGTTTTTCAAAGAATAAAGTTTGAACTGTGTCTTGAATTAAGTCGATATACTCAAACAAATATTGAAGCGGGGATTTACCAAGAGTAGTATATTGGTCTGGATTATTTAATATTTGTTCATATATCGCGACAGTTTGTTCAACCTCGCCAAATTCACGTAATTTAATAATTATCTCCTCTAAACTTATCCCACCTTCTTTGGTTCCCTGTAGTTCCAACGGGTCAAGATACTGAACATATTTTGTATATATTTTAACACCAGTTAGACCACCAATTTCATCAGCAAAGTTTAAATATATGGGCCAGATTTGAACATGCAATTTTACAGGTAAGCTTCGTAAGCAACTATTAAACACTCGTCGTATATGTGTCACTTTTGATATTTGAGTTTCTATTAACATTTCAATATAACATTTCCATAATTGAACCAGTTGAAAACAACTTCTTACAGCTTGATCAAACACCCGGTTTATATATTGATACTGAGAATCATTCAATATTTCAATATTACCGTGAACATGGTCTACCAAAAGATCTAAATATAACTGCCATAGTGTTTCGTTATTAGGTATAGTTTTAGTGGCTCGATGGAGAATGAATGCTTTAATATGGAACGATGACCTGGATTTGAATTCTAGATAGGTGGTCCAATTATTGATATTACTAGG
The DNA here is from genome assembly GCA_001657455.1 of Spathaspora girioi. Taxonomy (NCBI): domain Eukaryota; kingdom Fungi; phylum Ascomycota; class Pichiomycetes; order Serinales; family Debaryomycetaceae; genus Spathaspora; species Spathaspora girioi. The sequence continues at coordinate 65,480 of LQMS01002324.1, read as the reverse complement.
ATCTTTAGCGATCGATTCTTCATACAGTATATCTATATCTTTCACGAGATCTTGTAACTTAAATAACATTGTGTATGTGTGTGTCTATAGCATTGTCTTTATCCCTCTGCCTTTGTCTTAGACAAATTTAGTACAAGCTAATTATTTCTAGTGCGAATGTAGAGAAAAAAAAAGAAAACATGAAACTGATAATCTCTCGCTCTTCCAACCTCCTTGTTTTTTACAACCAAATTGTCAGACAGAAGCAGTATCACTTTTCTTTTGATTATCAATTGATTCAAATGTCGGGTGCAGGTAATCGTGAGCAAGTGTTCCCTACTCGTATGACTCTTGGGTTGATGAAGACGAAACTTAAAGGTGCTCAACAAGGACATTCATTATTGAAGAGAAAATCTGAAGCATTAACTAAAAGATTTAGAGATATTACTCAAAGAATTGATGAAGCTAAAAGAAAAATGGGTCGAGTTATGCAAACCGCTGCTTTTTCCTTAGCTGAAGTTTCCTATGCTACTGGTGAAAATATTTCTTACCAAGTTCAAGAATCTGTTCAACGAGCAAGATTTCAAGTTAAAGCCAAACAAGAAAATGTTTCTGGGGTTTATTTACCTACTTTTGAAAGTTATATAAATGAAGAAATTAATGATTTTAAATTAACTGGGTTGGGTAGAGGTGGTCAACAAGTTCAACGGGCAAAATTGGTTTATACTAAAGCAGTTGAAACTTTAGTTGAACTAGCTTCTTTACAAACTGCATTTATTATTTTGGATGAAGTTATTAAAGTGACTAATAGAAGAGTCAATGCTATTGAACATGTTATTATTCCAAGAACTGAAAATACTATTAGTTATATTAATTCAGAATTGGATGAATTAGATCGAGAAGAATTTTATAGATTGAAAAAAGTTCAAGAAAAGAAACAACAAGCAGTTGCCGCGGCTGAATTAGAAGAAAAGCAAGCTAAAGAGGCAGCTAAGGCAGCAGCGTTGGCAGCTGGAATTGAACTTCCTAAACTTGATAGAGTCACTTCAAGTGAACAAATAACTGATGATGCTGAGATTCAAAAAGAGGTTGAAAAATTAACTTTAGCAAATGGAGACGACGACTTATTGAAAGAGAATGAAGATGATGTTATTTTTTAACTTTAATTAATCATAAGTACAATATATATATCTAGTAATTCAAGAGAAGTGAACAGAGTAATGCGTAAACTAAATCTATGGAGCAGTGTATCCACCATCGACACATAAATCAGCTCCAGTAGTGTATGTAGATGCATTAGAAGCCAAATATAAATAAGCTCCAACAAGTTCTTGAGTCAATCCTTCTCTTCCCAAGGGAGTTAATTGCCACCATCTTGCCTTTACTTCAGGATCACAAAATTCCGAGATATCAGTTACAATATATCCAGGAGATATACTATTGACTCTAGCAAATGGAGCCCATTCAACCGATAAAGATTTAGCCAAATGTTTCACCCCAGCTTTAACTGCATTATATGGAGCTTGTAACTGAGGAATATTAACAATCAGACCCGACATTGAAGCAGTTATAATCAAGGAACCGGTCTTTTTTTGTTTAAATACTTTACCAACTGAATGACAACAATAGTAAACCCCATTCAAATCTAAATCAACAACCTTATGCCAACTATCATGATTATCATCAACATCAATCATTGAACCTGAAGTCCAAGGAACACCAGCATTAGCAACAAAAATATCAATAGTACCAAAATCTTTGACAATTTCAGCAATAGTCTTATCAACTTCATCACTTTTCGAAATATTACATTTATAAGCCTTACATTTTATACCATATCTTTGAGCCAATTTGTTCGCTTTGTCAGTTGCAGGGGTATTATTATACCAAATTGCGACATCGGCACCAGCTTGAGCATATGCTTCAGCAACAGCATATCCTATCCCAGTAGATGACCCAGTAACTGAAGCAACTTTCCCCTTGAGAGAAAATAAATCAAGAACATTATTAGATAATTCTGGTGGTGAAGTAGGTAATGGACCTAAACCAGGATTTGTAAGTGAAGCAACTTGAGTTGAATTTGGATAAGTCATATTATATGTTGTTTTTATTTGTCCTTTAGATAATATAGAGTATGTTTTATTCTTTACCTTTTGGAGCAAACTGGGGACTATTTATGTTGCTACGACTACGAACTTTACAGATTAAACAATCCCAATTGAAACAATACATTCTTATAGTACCGACATATCAAAGATTGCATTTCCTGCATGAAATTTCTATTTATCCGATCCCAACACCCAAAATTTTAGCAATTTAAACTACTATGCAGGACAAGGTGACGTAAGAAATCAAGAAAATCGGCACAGACAGAAAATTAAATTCGGAGTACCCGCCGCCAAACTTGATAAATGGGCGGGAGTCAATGGGGAGAATTCGAACTACCCGCCGCCAAACTTGATCAATAGGCGGGGAAGTAGGTGTAAATTATAGTACCGAGTAACTCACCGAAGACACATATGTGTGGTTTTCACAGCTTTCCTCAAAAGATACTCCCAAAAGAGGGCAAGTTATGTTTAGATAGTTTAGTGAATTTTTTTTTTTCACTTTTGGTGATACTAAGTAAAATGATCAAAGAAAAAAGAAAAAAAAAAGAACAAGAGAAAAGAAGATTTTCGGGCGATCATTAGCATACAACAATTAAAACCACAAAGCAAAGCAATATGATGTAAAGATTGAAGATGTGTTCTTCTCGGAATAATAAACTCCCGGTAGGTACGGCTCGGTTTTCTTCGAGAAAACATCGGCTTATCTTTCTCAGCATCCAGGGCCTACACCGACATAGTTAAACTGATAAATATGTAAAATTTCTCTGATACCTATATAGAGGGAAAGCAAAAAAATTTTAAAAAATAAATAATAAAAATGTTAAATAAACACAAGACTTAATATTCACAAATTGTTTAATAGACACGCTTGGCTGGTGGGACTGGTTTACAATCATTGTCATCCAAAGTATGAGCAATGACATCACGGTATGCTAAAGTAACCTTATCTCCAACAGATTTTTGATATGACAAACTATGTTTTCTCCAATTTACATCATCTCTATCTGGATAATCATCTCTAGCATGAGCACCTCTTGATTCTTTTCTAACAACTGCAGAATTAACCGTTTGAGAAGCACAAGTTAACAAGTTTTGTAATTCTAAAGTTTCAACTAAATCAGAATTCCAAATCATAGAACGATCAGTGGTTTTAACATCACTAAAACTCTTGTCAATTCTTTCCATTTCACTGGCACATTTATCTAAAGTTTCTTGAGTTCTGAAAACGGCACATCCCTTTTGCATAGTCTTTTGCATATCTAATCTAATATCAGCAGTATTCTTAGTACCAGTGGCATTTCTTAATTTATCCAAATTAGCAATAGATTCATAACCAATGTCTTTTTCATGATTCAAAATAGCTTCACCTGGTTTCAAAGTATCTCTAATAGTATGGGAAACAGCACGACCGAAAACAACTAAATCTAATAAGGAATTTGCTCCCAATCTATTAGCACCATGAACTGAAGCGCATGCAACTTCACCACAAGCCAATAAACCTGGGACAATTTCATCCTTACCATCTTTACCTTGTTTTAAAACTTCACCCTTCCAATTGGTTGGAATACCACCCATATTATAATGAACAGTTGGTAAAATTGGAATTGGTTCCTTGGTAACATCAACACCAGCGAAAATATGAGCAGTTTCAGAAATACCTGGTAATCTTTCCTTCAAGACTGCGGCTGGAATATGACTTAATTGTAAGTGCATATGATCCTTTTCTGGTCCAACCCCTCTACCTTCATTAATTTCCATAGTAATAGCTCTAGAAACAACATCTCTTGAAGCTAAATCCTTAGCTGATGGAGCATATCTTTCCATAAATCTTTCACCTTCAGAATTAAGTAAGAACCCACCTTCACCTCTGGCACCTTCAGTGATAAGACAACCAGAACCATAAATACCAGAAGGATGGAATTGAACAAATTCCATATCTTCCAAAGGTAATCCAGCTCTAGCAACCATGGCATAACCATCACCAGTACAGGTATGGGCTGATGTACAGGAGAAATAAGCTCTACCATAACCACCAGTGGCCATGACAGTTCTATTGGCAAAGAAACGATGTAAAGTACCATCTTCTTGATTATAAGCAATAGCTCCAATACAAGCACCATCTTGCATCATTAAATCCAAGGCAAAGAATTCAATAAAGAAATGAGTGTCATGTCTTAAAGATTGACCATAAAGAGAATGTAATAAAGCATGACCAGTTCTATCAGCTACAGCACAAGTTCTATATGCTTGACCGCCTTTACCGTATTCTTTAGATTGACCACCAAAGGCACGTTGATAAATTCTCCCTTCTTCATTTCTAGAAAATGGAACACCATAATGTTCTAATTCATAAATGGATTTTGGAGCTTCTTTAGTCATATAATGGATAGCATCTTGATCACCTAACCAATCAGAACCTTTAACGGTATCATAGAAATGCCAATGCCAGTCATCAGCATGCATATTACCTAAAGCGGCATTAATACCACCTTGAGCAGCAACAGTGTGTGATCTGGTAGGGAATAATTTAGAAATACAAGCAGTCTTGAACCCTTCAGAAGCTAAACCAAAAGCGGCTCTTAAACCGGCACCACCAGCACCAACAACTAAACAATCATATTCATGATCGACGATATGATACTTTTGACCCATATATTTAGAAGCATTGAAATCTTGACCTTTAACATTTGAACCAACAATGGCAGATCTGACGGCAGAACAAGACAATGCTCGAACTGAGGTGGCTAAAAGACCTCTCTTGATAGCTGTACTTCCACCAATTTGGTTACGAACAGCAGTCAACATTTTGTTTTATGTATGAATTAATTGTTACTCGAATAAATAGACGATCCAATTATATAACTTGAAGACAAGTAAACTACAAAGGAAAGAGAAAAAGAAAGGGTATAAGAGAAAATAATTCACAACAGGGAAAGAAGGGAAAAAAATGCGGTCGAGATTTTGGAAAAAACTTGAAATATTTCGGTGATGGGGAAATTTTTTAACCCGGATTTATTAACAAAGTTTATTTGGGGAAGATGTTAAAAGTCGTGTAGTATTAGGTTATATGATATCATCTCATCTATTGCAAAAATGTGATCCAATTGAGTTGTAAACCCTTGATAGAATCAACAATTGAATTCTAACCACTCTTAAACCTTGGGAGCTGTGGGTTAGTAAAAACTCGCATCTTAGTGGCCAGTTCTTTTTTCCGCAAACTTGAAATTTCATTCCGGGGCATTTCACGTGATACTTGATCGGATGATTTATTTTTTTTATTTTTTTCATTGTTCCTCCCCCACATATAGAATATTACATTCCAATTTGAGTTTATGAAGTAAGGTTAAAGTTGAACTGGTTGGAATAACACTACTCTCTGATTCTAATGAAGATCATAACAGAAATTATTTGTCAAGATCTTTCTATTTTGAGGTAACAGTTTTAGCAGATATTTGGCTGTAAGTATTTTCTCGCGAAAAATTGTTGCAAAAATGTTGAAAATTATTCAACCAAATATTTGTTTGTAACTGAAAACCAATCTTCAACTTTGGTTATTTAAAGCTGATTAGAGGGATATTTAAACAACAAAGAGAACGTGAACGTTTTACATCAACTGAGGCATATATAGTAACCCAGCTCTCTTGCAAGTAAACCGGGAAACTTCGGGTGATATGTTTTTTTTTTCTCCGAGAGCAAAACAAATCCTGCATGAAGTGCAAAATTGAATATCCGCTTTATAAACAAACAAGAATATTGCAACCATTCTGATTTATTTGACCTTTTGTTAATTTATTCCAATTCTCATATATTTCAACTATTCTATTGTCAATTTTAATCAGATATTGAAGGGACACCACTTCATCTACAATGCTTCAAACCAACCAAGTATTTTGATTATATCAAAGTAATATCTCAAGAGCAGATTTTCTAACTTGAAGCTAGGTGGTACGGCTTCCTCAGTTGTTGGGTGTTGCTCTTATTGACACTCTACTTCTTTATCTTAAATCCACCCTCGTGTTCGTTCTTCCAAAGTACAGCTGAATAAACTTTCATTATCTTGAAAAAAAGATTCATTTTGCAACCTTGCTTGCCTTTCTGAAAACTAAATATATTTTATTTACTTTTAATGGAATTTATCCCTGTGAGCATCCAGAATCCCTCTCCTATCATCTAGGCTGGCTAGAGAACACATACGGTTTCTGTTCTGGGACTGATAATCTCTCGAACTTATTTTTCATATTAATGACATATACATCACCATTTTAATTTTTTTTTGACTAGAAAAGAGAGTAATGAGTAGTAATAACCATAAAGTAATGCCCGAATGTCCATATCACTCTAATAACATCTCGAAATACCTTGAATTTTGACAATTTAAAAAAATCGGAAAATTTCACCACACACAAGCTACCCAAAAAAAATTCGAAAAAAATACGGGCGTGTGGTCTAGTGGTATGATTCTCGCTTTGGGTGATAAGATCTATTACAAACATGCGAGAGGCCCTGGGTTCAATTCCCAGCTCGCCCCGATATTTTTTTCTTCAATTTTCTAGTTTTAATATTCTTTTGACCAAAGCCAACGGTAGTGAGTTAGAAATAGCACGAGAAGGCAGCCTAAACCAGTGAAATCTGCTTCCCGTTTTCTCCTTGTTGAGAATTAATTGCTTGATTGAGTCTCCTCGTATTTTTCAAGTGTGGAGGTTAAACCAAATTTGAACAACAAAAAAAAGTTACCACCGAAGTTACAAGGGAAAAGCAACGAAGTGGTCACCACAGACCCATATAAACTTGTACAATACTCATAGATTAACTAACAAACAATGGATAACGAAGATCTTACTGCTTCTCATTGGGATGATGTATTGTCTCCCAACGAATTTTCCCAAACAAACAGTACCACTGGAAGTAATAATTTACATCAATCAATTATCCCACCTTTGACGAGTCAATTCAATGGAATTAACATTGATGATCCATTTGCTAGTCCTTTAGGGTATCAGAATCAACAACAAGTGGAAGAGCAAGAAGAAGAGGAAGAGGAAGGAGAAGGGGTTGCACAACAACTGACCCAACGCCATCAAGAATACAATAGTCCTTCTCCCTTTTATAACCAGCATCAAGCAGAGTACGAGCAAATACAAGAAATGAGAAAAGAACAAAGAAAAGAACACAAGCATCAACTTTTATCTGAGTTAACTCATGGTTCAGAAGATAGCGAACTATTACAAGAATCGTCAATAATCCCTGACGAAATCCCGAGTTCAGAATCGTTGTTCCAAGATAAGGGAAGTCCTATAAAAGTAGATTCCAAACAACAAGCTAATATTGCTTCACCTTCCAAGACAATTAAATTTAAACAGAGCCAATTTAAACCTTCTAGACCGAGAAAATTCAGTGCCAAATTAAATGTCAAACATTTATCAAGTGGTAGTAGTTCTAATAATCAATTGGGACCATTGGGTGTTAATGAGGAAGACGACAAGGCAAAAGCAGCTGAAAGGACAAACAATGCTGATACAATTGCTAAACAAGTTGAAGCTCCACTTTATTCGCTATCACCTAAGAAAGGTGCAGCATCTGAAACAAATATAGTCCCCGACACTCCAACCAAAAAGAAACAGCCAATTGAAGAGCCAGAAGTAGATGAGAAAGCCGATAACAAGTTGGAAATTTCCGTAGGTGATCCTATGAAAGTAGGTGATATTACTACGGCTCATATAGTATACACTATTAAAACTACAAATAAGAATTTAACCTCGGATAATTTCCCCAAGAATGATACTAGTGAAGTTACAAGAAGATATCGAGATTTCCGCTGGATTTATCATCAACTTCAAAACAATCATCCGGGGAAGATAATCCCACCTCCACCTACAAAACAAACTTATATTGGAAGATTTAACGAGAATTTTATTGAAAATAGAAGATTATCACTTGAGAAAATGTTGAATAAAATTAGTCAAATTCGGGAATTATGTAATGATGGTGATTTTGTTATGTTTTTAACAAGTGATGATTTTGTCAATGAATCTCGAGAACGAGAAAGATTATCTGGGTCAGCCGCTTCTACACAGAATAGTGAATATTTAGATCGTCCAGGTGTAGGAGGAGGAGCAGCGGGAGATACTGAAAGTTCTACTGGAAGTCTTAGTCCGATTTCTAGTACAACTAGTGGAGGTGGTGCTGGTGGATTTATGAGTTCATTATTTTCAATTTCCACCAAGATAAATGAACCTGATGAATATTTCATTGATCAGAAACAATATATTGATGATCTAGAATTCAATCTTAAACAATTTTATAAGGCAATTGAATTAATTGGACAACAACGACTTGATTTAATTGGCATATTGGAAGAAATTTCCCTAACTATTGATGAATTGGCTAATTTAGAAATTCTGAAAATAACTAGTGATTTATTGAATGGATTTAGTGAAATTCAATTGAAGATTCGGGATAATTTAGATCGAATTAATTTACAAGATCAATTAACTTTGGGATTTACAATTGAAGAATATCTTCGGATAATTGGTCTGATTAAATTTATATTTGAAACTAGACTGAAAATATATCAACAATATTATAATTTCAATCAAGAGTACTCCAAGAAACAAAGTCAATTGGATAAATTAAATCGGAAATATCGAAATGCTGGACCTCAAGTGGATAAAATTAGTCAATTATCATTTGAAGTTGATAAATTAAAACAAAAGACAAGTTCATATGAATCAAGTTTTAATCAAATTAGTCAAACTATTAAATTAGAATTGGAAAATTTTGAATTTGAAAGAATTGATGATTTTAGAAATAGTGTAGAAATTTTCATTGAAAGTTCAATTGAATCTCAAAAGGAATCTATTGAATTATATGAAACATTCTATGAACGACAAAAATTAGCTAGTGTATAAGTTACCATTCCTGTTGCAATTCCGATATGATTTCCGGGATTAACTCACCTTTTTGTTGAATAAAACCTTGCCATAATATCCGATCATTTGGTGAGAAAATTGGAAATATATGTTGTTCTGTAGTTTGGGATTTAACATCTTCCATTTTTAAAATTGCCGAATGAAGACCAATTTGATTAGATGTGAATTTTTCACTGTTTGCAATAATCCCAGTTTCAGATTGGATTTTAAATTGAAGAAATTGATCATCATTTAATAATGGTGTATTAAATGCTTGAATTACATGATCTCGAATTTGATTCTTTCTCCCAGTGTCTAATTCAAAGATAATCGGGAGTATTTCGTGAGTTGTTTGAAAGAGTTTAGGATATTTGCGTAAGTTTTCTTTAGTGGTTGATCTTTTTAGATTTGTTAATAATTTGAATTTAGTTATAGCAGGGTAGGCTTGTAGTTCTCTTGGAGTTTTAACCATGTTTTTTTTCTTTTTACGATCATCCTTTTCCAAAGCAAATACGTCGTAGTTGATTATACCACTAGCCAACGTATCATCATTAAATATCAACCCCTTGGCCGGTGTACCATCAATTGAATCTTTATTACCAATTGAATGAGGTGCGAAAATACTTGAAACTTCTTTATCCTTAGGAACAGGCAATAATCCTACATATCTCCGTGTTAATATCTTTCGCTTTTTCACCTCATCTTTCTTTAATGCTCTTCTAAAATCATTAGCGGTTTTCTTATTTCTAGCAACAATTAAGCCACCAGTTACAAATCTATCCAATCTTTGAACTATGCGAAATTGAGCTGGATCAAATGTCATTGTTGGTTCTCTAGTTTGAAATTCTTGAGTTAATATCGGGACTAGACCGGTGCTGCCCCCTGCACATATTACATTGGAGGGTTTATTTACAATTGCATAGTTGAATGAATATTTAAGCAATTTAATTTTGTTATTTAACGAGGTCATTTGGTTGGTTTGTGGAAGTCATGGTTTTTTTTTTCAGTTTCTTCAGACATTATAGTTTAAAAAAAGCACCTTTTCTCTCCGACTCATCTGCAAAAAGATTAACAAGCATATGGAACAACCAGTTGAAAACAAAAAGAAGAAGGTCATTAGGAGACGTCCCAAGAAGAAGCCTACTGGAGATGATACGCCTGATCCAACTTCTAGTAAGAAATTCCTACAAATATCGAAATTAATTCGAGCATTTAAACCAATAACTATAAATGGATCACCAACCCAAGCAATAATAGATCAAATTAAATTAAAACAAACGAATGATCCAGAATATTTCAAGAAATACAAGAATCATGCTCGATTATCAAATCTTCAGAAATATTTATTGGAATTTCTTGAACAACAACCCGATTCAACCATATATATCTCCATGATTATTAAACCTTCAGATCCGGATTTCCCATTTGATTTAAATAATTTACAATTAAATTTATCCATACCGGGGAAATATCCCGATAAAGTAAATAAACCGAAAATTGTCGTGTTAAATGATGAAATTCCTCGAGGATTTGCTATTAATATTGAGACCGGGTTTAAGAAAATTGTAGAAATATCTCAGGGCGTTAAAAATGAAGAAATTGAATTGGTTCAAGGTACAGGGTTATTATCTATGATTTTAACTTTAGATAAATATTTAGAAGTTTTCTTGAAACAAGAAAAGCGGGAGACATTTAAATTTGTTAAAACAATAAAGAAGTCCTCACCCCTGCCAGTTCCCGTAGCAACCAAAGAGGAGAAGAAGAAACAAAACCCGGTTTCTGGTGCTACCACTGCCAGACGGGAGGTACTGCCAAGAGTAACCACTGAAATAGCCAGGATAAGAGATAGTTTAATTGAAGAATTAATTAACAAGTTGAGTGATTATATTAAAGTGTTTAAGAAATCTACTTCTGGTGACACCCTTTACAAGATTACTCTACCAATATTCAATACATCAAGTGATACTATTCCTAGTCTTTGGAAATTAAATCAACAAGTTGATTTAATGGTTTCTATACCAGTAAACTACCCTCAACAGAAGGTTAAACTATCATTCCCCAATAATTTTAATTCAAATTTAATATTAAAATATTGTCAAGAACAACAAGAACAATTTGAATTAGTTCAAATCACAAAACAATATCGAAAATTTGAAACTCAATTCATAAATAATTTTGCACAATTTGAATTTAACACTAATAATTTAATTATGATTTTAAATTGGTTAACTAATAATATTGGTCAATTTTGTTTACCCGAATCTGCATTCAAACAATGGATAAATAATATAGAAAAGCTTAACCTTGAAAGTTAGAGTCATTTTTTCACAATGTGGTGGTGAGTGGAGAAGTGAACACAGTTTACACCCCCCAAGGGAAATATATTGCCACCCTTTGGCCGTAACCTAGCAACTACAAGGGATATACAGTTAAGTAGGAATTAAATATACCCACCCGCCATTGTTTAAGTTTGTTCTAAAAATAATCATCATCCCACACTTTTCAATTGTTCTATTTTTTCTATTTATTTTTGCAGTTGAAAAATTATTTTGATCTGATCCCATACAACTCCTCCACCCCCCAATTGTAACTACAGTTTTTTACCTCGAACTTTTTTTTTCAGGAACTGAGCCCTATATAAGGTACAAAGTTACACATAGAAAGACTCAATTTTTTCAAAGATTTTACTTTAGTTGATTCAGATATTAATCTTCCCTACAAGTATCGCCTTCTTGTTATATACCAAAAGGGAATTGAAAAAAATTTAACCCTTAAATCACATCCAAATCAAATTTTGATTCAAAAAGATACCCCTTAATATTTTTATACTATGAGCACGCAAGTTCATTTAAATACTACCAAATTGTCAATACTATCAATACCTCGAGATAAATATTGGATCTTTGCATGTTCAATTCTTCAACTTCTATATCATGAATCAAACAAATCAGGAAGTGGATATAGTTCAGATGGTCAAGGTGAAACCGAGTATTCTTCCGATGATGAGAATGAAGAACATTTTGAAATAATCCCCAATGGGAAACAACAAAAATGGGAAGAATTTAAAAATGGGTTAAATGGTAATTCTGGTATAGGGAGTAAACGAAACTCATATGATTCTATGGGGGACGAATTGACTCGATTGACGGTTGATAATTCAAGTAAAGTTGATTCTTCAACTGATCTTAGACATTTGCAAGAAGAAAGTTCGGAAAGCCAACAGGAGACAGAAAAGGAAGAGGAAACAGCAGAGGAAGAAGAACAAGGTAATTTCTTCTTTCATATAGCATTGACTCCCGATGAATGTACCATTGTATGTTCCAGTAAATTAATCCAAGCTTATTTCACTAATCCAATTGAAATATGTACCAAATTAAATTATCCTATACAGCTTTTACCAGATAATTTCTTAAGTTTACAAGTTGATAGTGATGGTAGTTTTGATCGAAGTTTAAGAATCCTTGAATTAACTAAACCATTGTCGGAGAATAACATTTCATTGTTTTTCCTTTCAAGTCATTTTAATGATATTGTATTAGTACCATATGAACTAAAGAATAAAGTAGTTTCAATTTTAACTAAGCAAAATTTCCAATTTTCCCATATTTCCAATAGTTATATAGGAAGAAACAACAGTAATGATCTGGACCTGATTTCAACTTTAAACCCTGCTGAAACTTTAGAAGAAACAACATTTGAATTATTTAATCAAGCAAATATCACCCCAATAATCAATAACAATATAAAACTTTTACTTACTGGCTCACGAGCAGGAGAAGTCAGTAATTCCATACTTAAAACCGCCAAGATCTTATCTATACCTACGACAATCCCGGATTATTTCGCCATTACAAGAACTTCAATAAATGAAGTATCTTTAATATTACCTAAATCTTCTAAACGAAGAAATAAAATGGGATTTGATTCGAAATTTATTATTGGATCGGTGCAGGATGTAATTATTCCTATAACTATTGATTTTTCTAAATTACCTTTGGATTCAACTGGGATTGTTGCTGGAGTTGCCAGCAAATTAATTACCGGGATGAAGAAATTGGAACTTGATTGTGAATTGAATTATTTCTCCATGGCTAAATCAGGGGTTATTATGATACCTAGAGAAAATGTCGAGATGATTGCCAAAATTCTTTACAAATAAATAGTGTACATATATTTATATAGAAAAGTTATATGAACATAATACGTAATAAATAGTTATACAGAGTTGCATGAACTATAAAGTTAAAATGTAGGCCCAGCTACGTAGTATATCATATGTAACTATATCTTTCATATGCCAGATGCGCCACTGACAAACGAGTCCACTGGAGCTTCAATCAAGTCATTCTTTCCAGTAAAGAAGTTGACAATGTATGCAAGGACAACTATACCAATTAGAAGTTGAAACAAACTTTTGAAGAAGCAGGGCATTATTTATGTTGTTTGACGGTTTACTCTATTGTGATTTGAAAGAAAAGTTTTTCTACGGTTGAAATATGCGTGGGGTTATAACCAAGTAAAAATCTAGACGAGTCAGTTAGAACAATACTTTTACTACAGAAAATGTCACCACTTATACTTTATTAACTCTACTTAATACTTAACTAATGCTTCTTATTTCTCTTTTTAGTCTTACCAGTACTCCATCCATCTTCATCAACAGTTTGTACTTTATCAGCTGAAGAAATCACAGCATCAGCCCAAGCAGTTTGATCATGAGCTTCAGCATATCCAATAGCTTGATCGACTTTTTGCCTTCTCTTCATAAATTCCTGAGCAAATCTTCTTCCATCCATGGTTGCTGAAGAACTATATATAGTTTCCGAAATTAATTGAACCGAATCAGGAGAATTCGAAGGTAATGTAATGAAAATATCTAAAAGATCATCCTTAGTTACACTTGGATATAAATTAGTCATGTTTGATCTAGACCATACTAAGAAATCTTCTCTAATACCCTTGACATTGACCGAGGGAGTTGGGATTTTAGAAGCAGAAACGGCACGAAGTAACTGGGGGTTAGTCTTGGTTGCCGAGGTGGTAGTAATGGATGAAGTGATTGATATCTTAAGAGCTGGTTGTTTTTTAGATGCAACTGTTGTCCAAGCAAATCCATCATCTTTTGGTACAGCATTAGCCAAGGTGCTTGCAAGACTAGTCTTTTGCGGTAAACTAGAAGACTTAGAAGCGGACAGAGTAAGAGCAGCAGCGGTTTGTTTGGCCTTGGCGGCAGCAGCTTCAGCTTCTTCACGATGAATTTCAGCTAATGTTTTACTTGGACCAGTCGATGTAATATTACCACTAGCCCAAGTTGCAGGGAAAGCTGGAATTGGTTTCTCAACCGTTTGTTCAGTTTGTTCATCTAAGGCGGCCCATGCTTTTGCAGCTTGTTCACTTCTAATTTGTGCATCTATTTTCTTTTGTTTTTCTAATTTTTCAGCTTCAATTTGTTGAATTTGTTTTAAAGTTAGTTTTGGCTTGGTGATTTCCTGAGGTTTGGATGCCCAAGGAGCTAATTCTTGAGGCACTGCTGGTTTCAATTGAACTGAAGTATCTTCATCTTCTGAATCTTGAGAAAGTTCTTCCTCTTCTTCTTCTGGTTCTTCCTCAGGAGATTCTTCCTTTGGTGAAGGTACAGATTCAGGTTCAACATTCTTTTGTTCAATAGTCACTTCTTCATCATTTAAAATTCCACTAACTACATTATGAATCTCATCCAAAACAATTTCTTCAGGGGTATCCTTATTATTATCAAGTAACGGACTTGGGCCTTTACTACTACCAAGGGAAGAAGTTGGAGCAAATGGAGAATTAACTCGAGACAGGGATTGAACATTATTTGAAACCCAAGGAGAAGTAGGAGTAGGATTAACTTGAGGACCTGATGCTAAGACTGGATTGACTGGAGTTGCTGGATTACTTGAACTTAACAAGTTATTGTCTAACCCCCAACCAGTTGCTGCTAAAGGTTGTTGCTGTTGTTGTTGTTGTTGAATTTGTGGTTGTAATAACGAAGGCATGCCTGAATGTTGTAAAGGAATATTAGAACCAAACGGACTATGATGATTGAAAGTTTCAATTCCAAAATGATGATGATGTTGATGTTGAACAGGATGGACATGTCCATGATGAACAGAAGCGGTAGTGGGGAAAGTACTAGTTGTTGCCAGTGAGGTGTTTATTGGACTTGCAAACGGATCAATTTTCCAATCATTTCCGAAAGCACCAGTTGAAAGTCCCGGTAATCTTACAGGTCCACTCAAGTTAGATTCAGGAAGGAAATGATGATGGAATTGGGATTGCGGCTGTTGCGGTTGTTGTTGTTGAACTGATAATTGGGGGTTGGGATCAGACAACTGCAGTTGAAAGAATTGAGACGTGGGTGTTGGATCAACAGGTGAAGGGCGCTGGTCCACAAAGTTCAAATCAGGAAGAGGGGTTTTAAAAGGTTGAATATAGTTTTGGACACTATCACATAAATCCTTCAAGGTTTTAAAACTTGATTCTTCTTTTCTTCTGATTTTCAAATCAAGAGTTAAATATCCACCGGTAAGCCATTCCTGCATCATATCTCCCTTGAATGGTCCTTGTTCAGTGCCTAACGGATCAATATAATACCATTCAATCTTATCGGAAGTGACAAGGGGGACAGTGGTGGTAGTTGATGTTGGTTGATCACGAGACAATACATTTTCGGAAATTCCAGGAGGAGCAGCAGCAGCTGGTAGGATACTAGCAGCTACATCTGAATGACTAGTAGTAAAATCTTCAAGGGACAACTTCTCCAATGATTCATCAACGTTCTCCTCTCCAGCACCAACATGAGATTCGATTGAACTTGGTTGTAAATCCAAATGATAAATTTGACTTGGTTTAGATAATCGATAAGATTCACTAGCCTTGATTGGAAGTTCAGTAGTTGGATTCAATATCTGATCCTTATTTTCATACCATACTTGAAACACTTCATTCATGGAATATCTCTTACCGCCTTTATTAGGTTGAATAGTTGGAGGTAAAGATTCTTGCGAATCAAAGGTACTACTAATACCATTATTAGCTGAATGATCTAAAGATTGATTTCTGCGAGGTCTCGAATACATTATAAATAGAGAGAGTAGCTTGTTTTTTTGAGTAACTTTTGTTAGGAGATGAGCTTATGCTAAGTATATGCTAAGGATATGCTGACGTTTTTTGGGAGTTGGGGGGTGTGGTTTTAGAGATGGGGTTTTTTGTAAAGTTTAAAAAATCTTGTCAAACTGAGAGGGACTGGTAAGAGAGCCAAAACCCTAAAAAAAATTTTTTTTCGTTCAAAAATCTCGAGCCAACTTGAATTTTGCAGTTTAATTTGGATTTGCATTTTTAGAAAGGTGGAGGAGGAGCACACACAGTATTGATCAAGATATTGCAAGAGCGAGAGAAAGTAAGGTATTCCGAGAGAGTTTTCCATATAAACAGCTCAATAACGAACAATATCTACTGTAGTAGTGCATATAAAAGACAGTTTTACTGTGTGTTAGAATTCGGTTCACTTTTATACTTCGAAAAACAATGAGGATTGCGTGCGTCTATAGATACTTCGCACATTTAACCGTAGCAGGTTAATCCAACTAATCCTGACTATTCATTTCCTCAGTTTACATAGTAGGTTATTTCTATTTTGTATTAATTTATACACACAAAAAATTCGCCAAGTTAAATCCCCATTCTTTTTTCCATTTCACTATGGAAATCCTTGACATTATTTCCACTTTCAAATCCTCCAGGATATACATCTTCCCAATCAACACTAGTATCTTTGCCCAACAAGACATCTCTATGCATAGAATCACTAACGCCTAAAACACTAGGTTTAAAATCACCAGCTTCTACAATTTCCAATTCCATACTTCTTTTAATTGGTTCACCAGCACCAAATACTCGTCTATACATTTCCAATTTAGTTTCATGTTGGGTCTTTTCCCAGTTGGTTATTCTTGATTGTAATGGATGATGATTGTTTAATTTAGAACTGATGTTTAATGGTCCTTCTTGGGTTCTTAATATATCTTGTAATCCAGGTGCATGTTCGGCTGGTTCACCAAATTTGGTGGTGGTAACTGAACTTTCTGCTTGATTAGTTGGAATTATCCTCAATGACTAGAAGACGTGTTAGCACGATTGTTTTACAATACGTTTAATTAATCTTACATACCATTTTAATGTGATATATTACAAATGCTGTTTGAACTATAAGGCTATAAATTAAAGTGGCAAACAACCTATAGTCTTTCAATAGGTTCATCAATTTCATCAACAACGTTAATTAACCGTTCATTTGGATTAAAATCAGATTTTAAACTCTGGGGAATAAACATCCATTCCTCAGGTTTCAAAACACCATTAAAACATAACGTTCCAAATACCAACACAGCAAACCCCGTGAATTGTAACCATTTAAATGTTTCCCAACCCATTGAAATCGCCACGATCCAGACAAGTAATGTTCTACATGTATCCACGGTTGATCTTGCCGTGGCTGAAATTCGATGAGTTATTGATAATCCACAATAATTGAATGCGGCAATTGAAATCATAATGCAAATCGAAGACAATAATACCGCGCGATTGAAGAAAACCTCTGAAAATGCTTCAACCATATTAAATGGTGAGGATTTAAATTGTTCCTTAGGTTGAATTAATCCAATTATAAAGTTTAACAAAACCATAACTGCCAATAATATGGAAAATCCATAAAATCCTTCAATATAAACCAATTGTAATGGGATAATCTTATTTTTCTCCAAGATATGTTCTTCCACTACAAATTGAAACGCTTGAAGTATTTCGGCAAGGACAATTAAAAACATACCAAAGATAATCAACCCGGTAGAACTTCCGGTGTCTGACGAACTATTTGATCCACTCAATCCAACAAGACCAACACCAAGAGTTACAAACAATAAACTAATCCATTCCAACTTACTTATCCTTCTATGTAAGAAAATCACCGAAAGAATAGCAACAAACAATACAATCGTACCTCTTGTCATTTGATATATTGAAACTGGAGTATATACCAACCCAATATTAAGTAATGTAGTACCACATAAATCACATACTGCAGGAATCGCCAATTTTATATTCAGAAATATAGAAATTTCCTTGATTGGTTCTGATTCCTGTTCATTCAATCTAACATATTCCCCTCTTCTCTTTGATAGTTTATACACCAAATAATAAACCAAAAACATACTTAATTCACCAACAAACATTTGCAATGTTTGAATAGCAGGCTGTTCGAAATACCTGTGGGTAGACAAATCGGGATTATCACAATTACCTACACATTGATTATCTTGATATTTCGTGAATAAAGAATTAGCAGCCCCGGTTATTAACGTACCAGCAACAATTAAATAAAGTCCTATACCCATTAAAGTTTACGTAAAGATGGTATATTGAGTGCAATAGTGTGATTTAGTATGTAACTTGGTAGTATTAGTTTAAGTTTTTTTGGGGTAATGAGTGGCGAGTTTCTCGTATTTAATCGCAAAAATGGAGATTGACAAGCTTTTTTTTCTGCCATCAAAAGCTCTTAGGTTGACTTCCTATTTGGGTATTGGTGCCACGCGATACCTGGCGCAAACTGTACAGAAATTATTAGTGTAAACAACAAAGTTTCAGAATGTTTGATAGTGAGAAATTCCAATTGGGATGAAATATATACACATTATGTGAGAAAGAGGTAAGTAAACGTCATTTCGGTTCTCGGTTTTCTTCAAGATTTTGTCAAAAAACACCAAAAATTCATCACTGAATCTGTGCGATATATAAGCAGGACAACATTTGTGTATTCAATGATTCAATTCTAACATGTTCTAATATATTTACAGTCTCTCAGTTATCAACATTACCGTTAACATTGACAAAGGGGATAAAAGATCCCAAGTGAAAAAACAATCCCTGAAATTAGTTTGCAAGAAAATACAACATTTAATATGAGAAAGGCATTAATAGGCCAAAGTTACCACACCTTCCCTTGCTGGATTTCGATGCTTTCGTTTCAGTGATAACCTGGAGCTGCGTTATATCCGTTCTAAATCAATTGGAATGCATGGTCCTTCCTTGATGTAATACGAAATAGGAACATAGTAAACTCTTGGTTTAAAATAAATCATCCAAAAAATATTTCATCTAGTTATTGTAACAAATCTATACTCTATCTCCACTTTGCAGCTTTTAGCCTAAATTTGCAGAAGCGATTTATTTTTGCAACAAAAGCGAGACTCGAGGATATTTTTGATTTTTATCTCCGCACTCTTTTTGAGCCGCATGATGAGCATCTTTGATATACCCATAGTTTACTAAATATGTTAAAATTTAGCTACAACTTTGTTAGTGAAGTTATATCGGGAGGTAAGCAATAATTATCTATCGAATCTAAGGTACTGATTGATATAATTTATTTCTCCATTATTGAATTTTGAATTGGTGAAAACATAACAAATATACCATAAAACTGAAGAACGATCCATTTTTTCCACTTTCACAGGGATGAAATTTATTAAAACTAAATTTTTTGCTGTCAATTGTTCAGATAATAACACTATACATCAGAAACTACAGTTAATCAAATACCATCTTATTAAAAATAGTAACTAAATTAAATAAATAATGTCAAATTGGTTAATTTATAGATAATGCAAGTTTACTTAACACGTGACCAATTTCACATCTTACCCGGATTAACATCCCATCGAATTGTAAGAAAAAAATTTTCGTTTTTAGGGAATTCTTTAATAAAACCTTCTTTTATTAATTTGTGATAATTCCATAAGTCGATCCCTACACATTCAGGATTGAATCTTTTTTATACACATTCAAATAACATAGTATATATATAATGGCTTTCGGAGCTCCAAGAGGTAGAGGTGGTGATCGTGGTGGCCGTGGTGGTCGTGGTGGATTTGGTGGTCGTGGAGGTGGTCGTGGAGGATTCGGTGGAGACCGTGGAGGTCGTGGTGGTTCAAGAGGTGGATTTGGTGGTAGAGGAGGTGCCAGAGGAGGTCGTGGTGGTGACCGTGGTGGAAGAGGTGGTGCCCGTGGTGGTAGAGGTGGTGCTCGTGGTGGTGCCAGAGGTGGAGCTAAAGTTGTTATTGAACCACATAGACATGCCGGTGTTTTCATTGCCAGAGGTAAAGAAGATTTATTAGTCACTAGAAACATGGCCCCTGGTGAATCAGTTTATGGAGAAAAGAGAATCACTGTGGAAGAACCAGCTAAAGAGGAAGGTGCTGCTCCAACTAAGATTGAATATCGTGTTTGGAATCCATTCAGATCTAAATTGGCTGCTGGTATTATGGGTGGTATTGATGAATTAGGTATTGCTCCAGGTAAGAAAGTGTTGTATTTGGGTGCTGCTTCCGGTACTTCTGTATCGCATGTTTCTGATGTTGTTGGTCCAGAAGGGTTAGTTTATGCAGTTGAATTCTCTCATAGACCAGGTAGAGAATTAATCGGTATGGCTAAAAAGAGACCAAATGTTATTCCAATTATTGATGATGCTCGTCATCCTCAAAAATATAGAATGTTGTTAGGTATGGTTGATTGTGTGTTTGCTGATGTTGCTCAACCTGATCAAGCCCGTATTATTGCATTGAATTCTCATTTATTCTTAAAAGATGGTGGTGTTGTTGTTATTTCCATCAAGGCTAACTGTATTGATTCTACTGTTGATGCTGAAACTGTTTTCGCTAGAGAAGTTCAAAAATTAAGAGAAGAAAGAATCAAACCTTTGGAACAATTGACTTTAGAACCTTACGAAAGAGACCATTGTATTGTCGTTGGTCGTTACATGAGAAGTGGTTTAAAGAAGTAGGGTTTAAGTGTTTTCTAAATTTCTGTACATTAATTTGAATATATATAAAAAAGAGTAAACAAAAATAACTGTAAATTAATCAATTCTTGCTTCTGACAAAGTCAATGGTTTAATATTATTTGAGAATACTGAAGATCCAGATTTAAATCTATTAATCTTCTTTAATTTTTCCCGTACAACCATTACAGGTACACTCAGTTTAGTAACTAAATAATTGGATAAAGAACCCAACAAGACTCCCTTTAATGCACTTTGACCCTTGGATCCAACCACCACCAAAGTAGGTTGCAAATTATCAATAAATTCTAAAATCAAATGTCTTGGGATAGGATGATGAATAATTTCAATAACTATATGAATTTGTAATTTAGTTAATTTTAATAAATTTAAAACTTGTTGCTTTGCCTTGGCTAACATATTTAATCTATGATGTTCTCGTTCCAGTTCTTGGGAATTCTCCTTTAAATGACGATTAGAATCAGTATTATCTTCAATAACATACACGATAAACAATACCGACCCATCAACCAATACTGTACCAAGACTCCATTCCAAGGCGAAAATAGATTCCGGGGAGAAGTCCATACACACTAAAAACATTTTCGGCTTAACCTTGGGGTTGACCAATTGGAAGAAATTACCTCTTGTTATAGTTTGAATAACACGAGAATGAGCTTTGTTTGAATCTATTTCTCCTTCTTTTATAGTTTCATTCAATTGAGATGCAAATTCACTATCTAATTTGTCTTCAACTGCAGAAGTATAAGGAATAATAAAATCTTCCGAATTTGACCCTGCTTCAGCTGGTTCCGCTCCTTGTTCTCTAGTGGGTGAAAGTGAATCAGTTGGAGTTGATCCATTTTCTTGTTGATTATGAATAATTTTCCTTCTATAAGCTTGATAATTATCTAATTTTTGACGTCTTGTATATGCATCTTGTTCAGCTTTACTTAAATTCAACGTTTCTGAACCAGTCAATTGTTGTTTAAAATTAGCCAATTTATTCAATTGTTCTTTATCAATCAGAGACCCGACATTTTTAGCAGCAGCAAATGCACGTTCACTTGCAGTTAATTCTTCTAATCTTTTAATAGTAGCATTATCACTTAAATTTGAATTTTCTAAAATTGAAGAAATTTCATTAATTTTTTCATCTTGACAAGCATAGTTGGGTAAAATATTACCCGTATCGTCATATTGTAACTTCTCATTAGCATCATCATCACTAACATGTTCCTCTTCACTGACTTCATTTTCCCATAAATCAGTATGTTCGTCGTGTTCTTCGTCGTCGTTGTCATCCTGGTCTTTCTTGACGAGCCTTTCCAGAGGATCGTGGTTGGTAATCGACCATTTCAACTCTTTGTTGAATTCGTCATTCAGGATAGACGAAGATCGACTACCACCTGCTGATGGGGATATTGACCGACCTCGGGATATGGTTTTCTGTAATAATGCGAGTTTTTCAGTTTCTAATCTGGACATAGTTATGAATTAATCTGGTTTGAATCTATATTATTGAGCAAAAGGGGTTTTAAAGTTGTCTTAGTTGTTGGAACAAAAGTGGGGGCGCAAGGCTTCAAATCTATTATATATTGTGGTAAATGTCAAAAAAGGGTAGTAAAATTCTATACGGTCTAAATATCAGCGTTTAATTATATATATTAATGTTGTAACTTTGTTGCTGATTGCTTGTTGCTAGTTGTTGGTATTGAGTACTGTTGTATATGTGTTAGTATCAGTTGTGTGATGGAACAAATAAAGCGAACCAAACAGACGGCTGAGTTTCGTTTCCTGACAACGGAAAAAAAAGCAACGAATTGGGCTCACGCGCACGACCTGGGACTTTTATACCACATTCGGTCTACTACTCCTGCTACAGAAGCTAAATGTAAACGTTTTATATTACTATATAAATGCATTAAATACACCTCTACTCTTCCTCCTCTTCTGAATCATCTTCATCATCATTTGTAAATTCAACCAAGAAATTAGCACCCTTGAAATCAGGTGCTTCACTAATGTTAATATCACTAGCAAGAATAACTTTCTTTGGATATGGTTGAATTACTTCGAATTTAAATGTATATAAACCACAATAGCCTTTTACTGTAAGTGGTTCTTCTTGTAATTGTTCTGGCAATCCCACATCGTCAATTAATTCATCAATTATTTTGATAATTTCTTCGAATTCAGCTCCTTGGCTTTCTAAAAGTTCATCAACAAATAATTTCAATTCAATAAACATATAGAATTCATTTATTGTTATGGTTTTGTTGAAAAATTCAACCAATCGCTTTCCACTAGGTAATTTAATGGCAATTCTAAATTTATCTTCATCGTCACTAGTTGTAGTCACACTCGAAAAGAAATCCAGTTTAACTAAATTTAATAAATAATATTGTTGTCTTTTAAAAGATATTTCCAAATCATTCTTTGCTTTCTCTTCCCGTTCTCGTTGAACCTTTTTAAGTCGATCTTGTTCTAACGATTGTAAATATGCATCATCTTGTTGTTGTCTAATCATCCGAGAAAATTCCATTTCTTGTTTATCATACCTTGAAGATATTAATTGAGGAGTATATTTATCCAAGAATTTATTAACATTCTTTATGATTTTAATCACAGTTAATCTAGTTTCATAATCACTACTAACAAATGGATTTGATAAATTTGACTTATATAATATCGACATTGAAGCCATTACATCAGGGCTTGAAGCAACATTACCAATTAACATTATATATGGAATTCTTCTAACTCGATAAGTATGAGCTACTTCAAAACCTTCACGATTTCTTTCCATATTACTTATAAAGATTTGAGTCTCTTTAAATGTACCGGTATTCTTATTAAAAAGAGAATCAAATCCTGAATTGTTAAATAATTCCTTGACAAAACGTTGACTTTCAATTGAATCATTTACAAGTACAACTAATAACCAATGATATTCAGTTTGACAAGTTTTATGAATTGCATTGAAATCTGAATCAAAAATATTAAAATTAGTTAATGCATCATTTTTTTCACCAGCACCATCCTCTTCAATTAACTCTTTTTTGTTCAACCACAGACCCACCTGTTCTAAAACTCGATAATTAGGATGAAATTTATCAAAATTAAACGTTCTGGGCATTTTATTTATACTCCCCCCAGAAACACCTCCAGTACCAAACAAAAACCTCACTGCCGACACCAAAATATTCCAAATTGTTTTAGGAATAATTAATAAAAGAACCCATAAAGCAGTAGCAGGTGACGGTTTACTTGTTTCTGCTTCTTCCAGTTCAGTCACAGACATGGTAGTTTCTCTATCTTCGTCATTTTCTTCTTGTTCCTTTTTCTGTTGTTCTTCACGTTCATGAATAATTGAGGTATGAATTCCCACTTCCAATTGCCACCCATTGGATATCGTTGGAGCCTTGGGAAATCTAGGAAGTAAATTATCCATAAACATTTGATGTTGAAGGTTAACTATATTGTCACGAGCCGGCGCAGCAGGTATAGGTGGGGTAGGTTGATGTTGTCTATTGTGTAAGAATTGTTCATTATCATCTTGGTGAACCTCTACTCCTGAACTATGTGACTCGGCCATCTCAAATTCACTATCGAAATAAGTGGAAATTGCATTGTTTAAATTATATTCATGTATCACTAACAATCGTTCCACTTTATCATCTTTTTCGTTATCTTCTATTCCTACGATTGATTTGAATTGTGTAACAGCTTCTTGTTGCTCGGGGGAAAGATCAGTTGACATTTATCGGTATAATTCTTTTTAGGTATAAGTTTGTCTTTAAAGGTTGAGCGAAAGGTTCCAAATAAGTACAGATTAATGGTTAAGGTCTGAAACTCTTGTGTTCTCCAGGTTATTAATTTGTTGGTTGTAAAAATGTTGGCTTACGTGTACCTTGGCTAAAAAAATTGGCAACCGCAAAACCGAGGGAATGGTTTTTTGATCTGCCAGAATTTTGTGTGGCAAAAATCTGGCAACTCTTATCAGATTGGTCAATTTTAACCATTGACTAAAATAAAATCTATCTAGTTGGTCTAGAGTAAGTTTACTAGAGTGTTTCTATGGCTGTTCAGATCAGTCGAGTGTTTGTAGCTGACAAAATCATTATCAGTGGTATTATTTGAGGCAGGCGAAAGTGTTTAGGAAGCAACATGAATCATTTGTTCAACTCGTTCTCGTGGTATTTGAACTCCGATTAAATGAGCTCTAATATAACAGCATCGAACGATGTTCTTCTGATCGCCGTTCACCTGACCTATTTCACAAAGGTCAGACAATTACGCTATAACCCCGCTGAAGTTTTAACTTTGGAATCAGGTCAAGGGAACGGTAATCAAATCCAAAGTGGTTATATTAGAACTCAAAAGTATCACGAAGACCAGAACGTGCTAACGTTTCAAGTTTGCTCCAGAAACACTTTGAGGAAACCTAACTAGGATATGGATTCCAATGATATTACTGAACATGATTTTGCTGGAACCCGAGGTTGGTAAGAATAAAAGCAGATGATACATCCAAAAATTGCATATAGCAAATGGTCATTTGTTAGTTCTGGATATATATGGTTGTAGCTTTTATGCTTTCGATTCAAACTTTTGCGTTATCAGTTCTTTCTTCCATACTTGTATCAATGAAACACGTTAGTCATCTCTATATACTACTATACTACTCTACTACTGCCAGGTTTTGGAAATGTTCGGTCCCCAACTCGACCGAACCAATATTGAATTAAATCATCTGATTTAACAGGTTAAGAAATCTTCTATCATATAGCTTTGGTATGAGAAAAGAATGTCTTGTGGGTACCCCAATAAGGTTCTGTAGCTCTGGCAAAGATATTAATCAACTTCAACCGCTACTCGCTACCAATTTCTAGCAATTATAATTGCAAACCACAGAAATAGAAGTCTTGGCAGTTGGTCTCAGTTAGCAACCAATTGGAACATATAAGCCTAATTGCAGACACGATAAGCATCCTATTTTGATTATATATGTGACATGATGTTGCTGCAACCCTGGCAAAATAATTACGTCACTCCGATGAACACACACTTGTACCATCGCTTAAAGATTACTTCCGCACGTAGAAAAAGCAATCATAACGTAATCCAGATCAGCTTGAAAGATGAAGGTAATAGAAGACCAATTGTGTTAATTTCAGTTTCTGAAAATTAGTGTTACGATCTGTACCAGTGGATTAAACCATAGTGGTAAGCAAGAGAGTGGTTAAACAGAATTGAAAGATTGCTATTTATGGTAAACAGGTCCGCCAATACTACAACCCGTGAATTATATCATTTGCCTTTTTTCTTTTTTGCTTCAGTTCGGAATGCGCAATGTTAGTCATTGTTTAATAAAGCTTATATCTAACTAACCTGTCTGAATGCTAATTTTAGACAACGTTTTTTCTTTCTGTATTGTGTCACATTCGGTAAATCCCTCGGAAAGTTTTAAGATTTGTGTGAGTCTTTATCGTTTCTTTTAATCAGGTTAGTTTGACCATATACAAACATTCCAAGATATAGGATATGCACGCAGGGTGGAGGTCCGAGAACCAATCCGACTTTAACTGGATTGATAACGGGTTTTCCAGAGCTACAATACTTGATTGTTAAAGTTTTCTTTAACCGAGAAAATGAATGTGACAATTTGCGGATGGAACGTTGTTTTTCGATGATGCAAAAAAAGTAAAAAAAAAAAAAGGTTGGATGACTATATATTCAGCACGTATCGTTGGTCTATTAAACGTTTGGTAGGGTTTATACTATATAATTGGCAACCTTTTTAACCGAGTTATTATCTTGTTTGTGTTGCATTATCTACAAATAATAACTTTGAACTACAATATCTTGTCACATCTCCCCTCCTCGTGGCTAATTTAAGATCTATTTTTTTTTCTGAATTCTTCGTGACTTTGCACATCAACTCACGATCCCACGTTATCAATTGAACAAACTTGCTAAACTGAAGATGTCACACTTATGGAAACAAGCTTGGGTTAGGACGACAGTGAAATACACGGCAATCTCAGGTGGGGTTGTCGGTGCTGGTATAATCTATTTGGATTTCATAAAGGCACGTAAGCCGGCCGCAATACTGGTTCCTCGAGCACCATTAACAAAAGAATGTTCCACACCTCCATTAAGAAAAGCATTACTTGAGAATTTGAATAAGAACTTTGACGTTTTAGTCATTGGTGGTGGTTGTGTTGGTACTGGAACAGCATTGGATGCAACTACACGTGGTTTAAATGTATGTCTTTTAGAGAAGAGTGACTTTGCTTCAGGAACTTCATCTAAATCAACCAAATTAGCTCATGGTGGGGTTCGTTATTTGGAGAAAGCCATTTTCCAATTATCTAAAGCTCAATTGGATTTAGTTGTGGAAGCATTAAGTGAACGTAGTAATATGTTGAAAATTGCTCCACATTTAGTTACTATTCAACCGATTATGGTTCCTGTTTATACATGGTGGCAAGTTCCTTATATTTATATTGGATGTAAGATGTATGATTGGTTTGCTGCCAGTCAAAGTATAAGGAGTTCCAAGATCTTTGGACCTTCACTTACTAAAGCTACTGCTCCAATGATGGATAGTGGGAACTTGAAAGCTTGTTGTATTTATCATGATGGTATTTTCAATGATTCAAGATTCAATTCTAGTTTGGCAGTTACTGCAATTGAAAATGGAGCCACTGTATTGAATTATATGGAAGTTGATCAATTATTAAAGGATGAATCTGGAAAAGTTATTGGTGTCCGTGCTCATGATAGAGAAACTAATGAATCATACACTGTTCATGCTAAAGCAGTTGTCAATGCCACTGGACCTTTTGTTGATAAATTCTTGGAAATGGATGCAGACCCCCAGGGTTTGCCACCAAAGGAAGAACAAATCCCCAAGATGGTTATTCCTTCCACTGGTACCCATGTTGTATTACCTGAACATTATTGTCCTAAGGATTATGGATTATTAGATCCAAACTCAGCTGATGGTCGTGTGATGTTTTTCTTACCCTGGCAAGGGAAGGTGCTTGCCGGTACCACTGACAATGCTTTGAAATATGTTGCTGAAAACCCCGTCGCTACTGAAGAAGATATCACGAATATCATGGATGCATTACAAAAGTATCTTGCCTTCCCTGTTCGTAGAGAAGATGTGTTATCGGCATGGGCTGGTATCAGACCATTAGCTAGAGACCCAGCAACGATTGTACCAGGACAGGAAGGATCAACTGAAGGCATTGTTCGTTCTCATTTACTTACTCAAAACCCTACATCTGGATTGGTGACAATTACAGGAGGTAAATGGACAACTTATAGAAATATGGCTGAAGAAACTGTTGATTTTGTCGTGGATAAATTTGGCTTTAAGGACTTAAACCCATGTCAAACTAAGAATGTATCAATAATTGGTGCTAAGGACTATTACACTAATTATCCAGCACAATTAATTCAAGAATATAATATTCCAACTAGATTGGCTGAACATTTAGCTGGGAATTATGGTACTAGAGCCCCCATGATTTTAGAACTATACAAAGCTAATGACTTCAACAGATTACCAGTTGCCTTAGCTGCTGCTAAACAATACACCGTTTCTGAATCAGGTAGCTCAACCACAAACCATTTGAATTACGAAGCTTTTGAAGAACCATTCACCGTTGCTGAATTGAAATACTGTCTTAAATATGAATATACTAGAACTCCTCAAGATTTCTTGGCCAGAAGAACAAGATTGGCCTTTTTGAATGCTAGAGAAGCTTTGAAGGCTGTTGATGGTGTCACTAATGTTATGGCCCAAGAATTGAAATGGGATAAGAAAACAACAGAAAAGATGAGAAAGGATGCTACTGAATATATTAGTTACAGTTTAGGGGTTATTCCATCTACCAACTAAAACAATTAACTAGCCCCTTAATTACTCCCCCCTCTTAGTTTTTATTTATGTAGATCTATTTTTAGAAAAAAGTATTAATGTATTTAGAATAATTTTGTATCACAATGTGTTTATAGTTCAAGCGTAGACTTGCAGTCGATTGTTTACATTCCTGTGGTTGTCCATTGTTTATTAATTTTTACAGCCAAAATTTTAATTTTTGACAACCAAAAAAATTGTCCAGCTTAGTTTTTCAATTGCCCAGAACTATTAAACTGCTACCCTGAAATTCAACCGACCCTGTTATTATTATTTAGGGATTGTGTTTATATAACATCCAGTGCAACAGTATCACCAGGTTACAAGAAAAGCCTTGACCCCCACCTATTCCTATATCTCCCTTTGGTCAAAGAATGAACTTTAGTGAGGTGGAGACGACCTCAAACAACTATCAGCAATTCCAACAGGAAACGCAAGTTGCAAATCCTCCATACACATTCAACAACGAAACAAAACCTCGAAGTATAAGTCCTGATAATTTCCAAATAGATGAAAGAGAAGTTCCTATACTAAATAGATTTTTATCATCCCTTCCTTTGCTTGTGGCATATTCCATTATATTCTTATCCCATGAATTAAGTTTACAAACGCGTGGGGATACATACACTTTAGTCAATTCAATATTGTTGAACATATTCGTATCAGCGACATTCATGGCTTTACTTGTTTTTGCCAATTGGCTAGCCCTTATACCCATAAATAATATTTCGGATACCCCTAATGTGGAAAATAAAATATCAACCACAATTTATTTATTAACATCAATATCACTCATACTTGTCCCTACGGCATTTATACCCTCCGGAAGATTGACAGTGTTACTTCTAGGATTGTTTCAAAACCTATGGAACTTGTATACCCCAATATCGTTTATTTTCGATTGCTATACTAGTTGGTCCGAATCCTGGACATCTTTACTTCCGGTGGTTTGCAGTTATGCCCTTGTCCTAATTGGATTCTTTTTGATTTATAGAAAATTACGTCTGACTGCTATATCTACATTATTGTCTAATTTGGAAATTTCACTCATACTAGGGGTGATAGTTATAAGTGGATTGGCTCTCTTGTTATATGATCCAAGGGAGTTGAGTCTTAGTATGATTGGAGTCAATGTGGCTTCCATATTCGTGACTCTAATTTCATTATCTCAATTTCAATTGCGAGGTAGTGTATTTGCTCCGATTTTTGTGTCTATCCTTTCAGTAATATTAGAATATGTTGTGATTGGAATGTCGGTTTCTACGATACAAATCTTCAGTATAGTTTTATCAGTTTTAATAAGGCCAGATAATTCACAACAATGGAATAGCGTAAAGGCGAATTCTAAACCGAGATCGGCCATTCTCAAGGAAGTAACAGGACATCCAGATACACGAGCAATTTTCAATTTCCTTCTCTTGAATGCTAGTTTTATGTTTGTGCAATTTTTGTATTCATTCAGGTCCAAATCTTTAGGATTACTTTCAGATTCCTTACATATGGCATTAGATTGTATGTCACTTGCATTAGGACTTGTGGCGGGAGTAATATCAAAACATGAAATTGACCCTAATGGGAAATTCCCATTTGGGTTACGGAATTTTGAAATCTTGGCGGGGTTTACAAATGGTTCTCTTTTGGTCGGGATTAGTGCTACGATTATGTTTGAAGCTATTGGAAGATTATTACATCCGGTTAGTTTACAAAAAACTAACGAATTGATTGTGGTTTCTATAATGGGTCTTTTGGTTAATTTGGTGGGTATATTTGCATTTAATCATGGCCATGCGCATGGTCATTCTCATGGTCATTCCCATTCACATACACATGCTCCTGGAGAACATGAACATGAACAGGAGCATGAACATACGCACCTGCATTCACACTCTCACGATGACGATAATCACATGAATGATAATATGAGAGGAATCTTTCTCCATATATTAGCCGATGCACTTGGTTCTGTCGGGGTAGTGATATCCACAATACTAACCAAACTTTTCAACTGGCAAGGATTTGATCCAATTTCCTCGATAATTATCGCCACTGCAATTTTCGTATCCGCGGTTCCATTGATTAAATCAACTGCATCTACTCTTTTATTACAAATTACCAAAAAGCGAGAAGATAAAATACGAGGTGTACTTCGAGAAATCTCCGAGATTAGAGGGGTGAAATCATTTACTAGTCCTCGATTTTGGCCAAATCTGAGTAATTCAATCAATGGATATATTCATGTTCAGATTTATCGAGGTGAGAATGGACCTTATATTAAAAGACAATGTGAGAAGATTTTCGAGAATACAGATATCGATGTTATGTTACAGATTGAGAATGACTATGATGATTGTTGGTGTCGAAAGTAAGTGGCTAGTACGTTTTTGCAGCTATTCTATCATAATAATGCGCTAATATTTTTTTTTGACAAATTTACACGACTTCTTCGCATCTCTTTAAAAAAGTCCTTCCCGAGATTTACTAAGCATAAACCGATAACCTTTTACCACAAACTATATAAGATATGTCAAGAACAGGAGTGTTAGTATTAGGTCCAGCCGGATCAGGGAAGTCTACTTTCTGTAATTCTATGATTGCATATATGCAGTCAGTAGGTCGTCGGGCTCATATAGTAAACTTGGATCCCGCAGCCGAGGCCACAGAATATGAATTCACGATTGATATAAGAGATTTGATATCGCTTCAAGATGTAATGGAAGAAATGGATTTAGGTCCTAATGGAGGATTAATCTATTGTTTTGAATTTTTGTTAAATA
Source organism: Spathaspora girioi (assembly GCA_001657455.1). Taxonomy (NCBI): domain Eukaryota; kingdom Fungi; phylum Ascomycota; class Pichiomycetes; order Serinales; family Debaryomycetaceae; genus Spathaspora; species Spathaspora girioi. The sequence goes on along the minus strand of LQMS01002324.1, from coordinate 33,918 downwards.
ATTTAGATTGGTTGGATGAAGAAATAGGTGACTATAATGATGAATATTTAATCTTTGATTGTCCCGGTCAAATTGAATTATATACTCATATCCCGGTATTACCTACAATTGTCAAACACTTGACTCAATCACTTAATTTCAATCTATGTGCTACATATTTGTTAGAATCCCTGTTTATCATTGATAACGCCAAGTTCTTCTCTGGGGCCCTTAGTGCCATGTCAGCTATGATTTTGTTAGAATTACCTCATATTAATATCTTGTCGAAAGTAGATTTGGTAAAGAGTGAATATAGTAAAAAACAACTTAAGAAATTCTTAAATCCTGATCCATTATTACTAGCGAAAGAAGGTGAAGATGATTATAATCCAAAATTCGCCAAATTAAATAAATCAATTGCGAATTTGGTGGATGATTTCGGCATGGTTCAATTCTTACCCTTGGATTGTGCTAAGGATAGTAAATCAGTGGAAACAATTCTTAGTTATATAGATGATGTGACTCAATGGAGTGAAACTCAAGAACCTAAGGAACCACACGATGAGTTTGAGCTTCCCGAGGAAGAGTGATGGTTTATAGAAAGTAATAATAATAGAATGTATTCATATCTGTAGTTGTACCACGTATATTGGTGTTCCGTATTGAGGATGTTCATATTCCTGCATATAGCACACTGAAAAATTGTAAACTGAAAAACCAAACAAAAACCATCGAACATATTTTTCCTTCATATTCGCCTTTAATACATTAGGATTTGTAATAGTAGATTAAGAATGGTTCAAATAAGTGAAGTGAAAGACACACAGTCAAGAGAAAGGAGAACTGCAGCACATACCCATATTAAAGGATTGGGTCTTAATGAGCACGGTGTTGCCAAACATATTGAAGGAGGATTTGTTGGACAAGCCGATGCTAGAGAAGCATGTGGGATTATTGTTGACTTAATCAAATCGAAAAAGATGTCCGGGAAAGCAATATTGATCGCTGGTCCTCCAGCCACCGGTAAGACAGCTTTAGCATTGGCTATTTCTCAAGAATTAGGTCCGAAAGTTCCATTTTGTCCTATTGTTGGATCGGAACTTTATTCAGCCGAAGTTAAAAAGACTTCGGCCTTGATGGAAAATTTCAGACGAGCCATTGGATTAAGAATTAAAGAAACTAAGGAAGTTTATGAGGGGGAAGTTATTGAATTGACTCCTGAAGAAGCTGAGAACCCCTTGGGCGGATATGGTAAAACCGTTAGTCATGTTGTTGTGGGATTAAAGACTGCTAAAGGTACTAAATCTCTTAGACTTGATCCTAGTATTTATGAAAGCATTCAAAAGGAACGAGTTACCATTGGTGATGTTATTTACATAGAATCAAACACAGGAGCTGTTAAACGAGTAGGAAGATCAGACGCGTACGCCACTGAATTTGACCTTGAAGCTGAAGAATATGTTCCATTACCCAAGGGGGAAGTTCACAAGAAGAAGGAAATTGTGCAAGATGTAACTTTACATGATTTGGATGTTGCCAATGCTAGACCTCAAGGTGGTCAAGATGTATTATCTATGATGGGTCAACTTTTAAAACCCCGTAAAACTGAAATCACCGATAAATTAAGAACTGAAGTTAATAAAGTTGTTTCTAAGTATATCGATCAAGGTGTTGCTGAATTAATCCCAGGTGTTTTATTTATTGATGAAGTAAACATGTTGGATATGGAAATTTTCACATATTTAAATCGAGCTTTAGAAAGTTCAATTGCTCCTATAGTCGTATTGGCTTCTAATAGAGGGTTAACCACGGTTAGAGGATCTGATGATGATATGAAGGCTCCACATGGATGTCCTCCTGATTTAATTGACAGATTATTGATTGTAAGAACATTACCTTACAATCAAGAGGAGATTAAGACAATTGTATCAAAGCGTGCTGCTCTTGAAGGTTCAACTCTTTCTGAAGATGCACTTAATAAAGTTGCCAAACATGGTGTTACAAAGTCTTTACGTTATGCTTTGCAACTATTAGCTCCTGCTGGAGTTTTAAGCAGTACTTCTGGACGTTCAGAAATAACCGTTGAAGATATAGAAGAATGTGAATTGTTATTCTTGGATTCTCGTCGTTCAATCAAAGTATTAGAAGAGAATAATAAGTTTCTTTAGAGTGTATACGTGTATGTTTTTTTAGAAAAATTGTATATTATCATGATTTAATTGTTTTTTCCCAATTCACTACACTCTTTTAAGAAATCACTAGCTGAAAGAATATCAGTACTTCCATAAACAACCTTCTTGGCAGGTTTACCTGGTTCACTAGCCCATTCTTGTAAGTTTTGATATTCTAAATAGTTACCTCCTCCCACGACAAACACCAATGATTCTTGGTATGATTGTCTTCTAGGAGGTTTGGAATGCCCACCTCTTGATTTTGGATCTAGGTACAAGTATTCATCAGTTAATTGAACTGAATTGGCCGAAGTATTATTTGGATCCATAATTGCTTCAACAAGGGTTGTAATTGGTAATAATTTCTTTTCAGGGATAAAACTTTTTATTCTTGTAGCAATTGAACTTAACCCTTCCGAGATTTTACCCTCGGTTAACCCATATAATTTTGAAGATAACCCACTTAAAAGGGCCGATGAGTTCAAATTAGATGGGGCGTTATTATAGGAATTCTTTTGATTGGTTAAGGAAGACAAATTAGCTAATTTTGAATTTTCTTTAAATTTAAGAATATAATCATAAGCAGCCATATCAACCTCAGGAAATTTCTCACTGAAAATTTTCCGAACTTTGGCAATATAATCAGGAGTTACATCAACAAGCAAGGTTAAAATCATAAACGTTCTTAATTTATCAACCGAACTATCTCTTTCTGAATTTGAATCCAACAAATCAAGAAATTGTTTCAATTCCTTTGGATCATTAGCATTTTGTTCAATTTCAAAAAACTTATCCAAATTTTTAGCTTGAAGTTCATTAATTAACGCAGCAAGAATATCCATATGCATATCCAACGTAGCCTTTCTTGCGGTCAATTCTGGTAATTTCTCAACTGCTTGTTGAATATAGGCGGTATCATTAGAGTTTAAATCAATATCTTGTAATGAAGTTACTCCGGTTTTGCCCGTGACTTCTTTAGCATCACTTTTATATGCATTTAATTCAACATCGGCATTTTCCACAACATCAGGGAAGGGTAATTGAGAATATTTATTCCAAAAGAAATCTCTTGGATCAACATCATAACTTTTGAAAGTAGGCTGAGTACTTTCCTTGGAGTATTTATGTATCTTGATGGTGTTTCTTTGTAATGTAAATACATCACTAACCATACATTGATAAATCCAAGAATGAGAAAACATCGAAGCCAAATCAAAGTTTCTATCCAATAAAATCATAACTGGTCGTTGTTGAATAGATTGACTAGCACCGGCGTTTCTTGAATTACTTAAGTAATCTCTCAATTTTAAATCCAATTGAGTAGCGACAAATTCTGCAGGTCCATTTTGTTGTGCTCGTATAACAGGCACAATATCCATGGTTATTATCGTGGAAAGTAGGGAATCGGCTATAGTATCTACCAATCTATGAATTGTATCCTCTTGAGTATGAACAGTATTAAATGTAGTGAATATCTTGGGTAAATTTAACGAAAATAAATTAGGTTCAGTAACAATAAAATCAAGATATTGATCATAAACTTGTTTAATCTTACCCGATTTACCCGAAGTTGACACCTTTTTAGCAAATTCTTCAAGAAGTTCTCTATTAATTGAAGATGTGAAATTGATATGGAACGAATCATACTTGTCATGAATCAAATCGTCAATAATTAACAATACATTCTCAATTGTAGGTTCAACGAAATATATGGCAGGAACATCGGGTAAAGGTGATCTACTTGAATTAATCAACGAATGCACCGTAATTCCACATCTTAACAAATCATTAACACGTAACACCGAGGATAAAACAGCTCGGGACTTGGTATCCAACACCAACACTTTCCAAATGATTTCTTCACTTTTGGAAGCCAAAGTAAGGTCAGCTGGTCCGTCTTTGTTCAAATGAAGCATACGCTCCAATATGGATATCTGTCTGCTCCTCAAACTTGAAGTTTCAACTAGAGACATTGGTGATTGAGTGAATAGCTTGGCTATGGTGCAACCCTAATTTGACAACCAACGAAAAAATTAACAACACTTTATTATCTTTTTTTTTGGGTTTACTTGTGCGAGTAGGCGTTGTTCGTAGACTGCCTAATTGGGAAGTAATGGAGATGATCAGGCCAGAAATAGTGATTATGTAAAGCCGTCATGTTGGGGCGTTGTTCGACGTTTGGCTTTGTGTGTGACGATTTGGTTAATATAGTAGTTCTGCTTCAATGTGGTTAGCCTTTTTAAAGAGAGAGAAACTCATACAGTAACTGACTACTATGAACTAAAAATTCATAATTAATACAAAAAATACTATATAAAATATAATATATAACTTTTTAGTCACTTATGAACAACTGAATTAAAATATAAATAGTCTAAACAACTTAATTCGCTTCTTTTCTTTCCCCTTAAAAGTAGTGATACAAGAATTGAATAAAAATAATGCTAACAATGTCAAGTAAAAAGAAAAATAAACAACCTATTCAAACTTTTAGCGTCTATTGTATCTTTTATGGGGATTTTTTGGGAACCATTACTTGTTTTTATACTCCACTATCCCTCTTAACACTTTGATTTTCCCGTATATCTCATGATCAATGACGTTTTCCTCCTCTTTGGCATTCTTGGGTTTATTCTTATATTCAGTACCTGGTTTGGGCCAAGTACACTGTAATCCAAGACGGGTACATTCCATACATCTAGGTCGATTCTCACAACATCTCTTTTTTCTATGTCGACATGTCAAACATCCCATACGGGAACGTTTAGATAATGGTTTGGTACCAGGTGTAGTTGTAGTAGAGTCTGTGGAAAAACTAGACCAGCTAGCGGATTTCTTCGGTTTGGGTTTCTTTTTAACTTTCTTATCTGCCTTGAATGGAGGACTCCCCTTATCGCCCTCCGACAATTGTCGTTGATGTGGTCTAATTCTAGGTAATGAATTATATGGATCCCAACCTTGTTGTTGTTGAAGTGACTGGTCTGAGGGATTCATACCTTGATATGAGCTAAACTCGGGCCCCCCTGGGTATTGCCCTACGGGGACAGGAATCATAGCCGGATGTTGAGGGGGATATGGTGGGTTTGACCCAGATTGACTTGGATTCATATACTCACCCGGTAAGTAAGTGAACAGTTGCGGTGGTGGTGGAGGTTGAAATGGATGATATACTGATGACGTTGTTTGAAGCTTGGTTATGTCAGCATCATTTGGCTGTACTAAATAATTGCTGTTCGCTATATATACTCCTCTATGAGTTACTGGACCCAAGCCAGGAACAGGTCCTGATGGTTGATATGACAGGTATGATCTATATTGAGGATCGGTTGAATTTTGAGGCGGTGGGTTGTTTGAGCTGAATGGATTAGATTCATTTGTATGCTGATTATTCCCATCTGAACCCAGTGATGCATGTGGTTGAACTTCGCTAGTAGTTTCACTGGATTCTTGCCAATTACTTGTTGTTTGCCAAGTATTCATTGTAAAACCAGTACTTAGTTAGTCTGGGGTAATATATAAAACTAAAACACCTTACTGGGGCTATTTAATTGTTATAATTCAAGACCTTAAGTCTTTTAAATGCAATCGATTTTTATACTGATATGGTTTTTTGTGTATATGAATAATTCACCACAGGGTCTTTTAGTTAAAACTTTAATCGTAATATCTTACTTTGAATGTTTTAACGAATGAATGTCCAAATAAAATAATACAACCCAGGTTAAATTCCCTTCTTCTATAACGTCTCTAACGAATTTCTTGAACCTTATACTAAAAGTCACAAAAATATAGATGAAGTATTTTCAAGAAAGTTGCGCTATATTTGTAGTCTCTTTTTCTTAATTTTATTTTATTATTATTTTTTTTTTTGGTTTTTTTTTCTTCAAAAAGGTTTTTGGGGGCAGAAAGATTTACGTTTGATGCGCAAATTTATCTTTTGCCTCGGAAAATATCAATGGTCTTGATGAAAGAAAATAAATAATGTCAATCTTTGTAAATGACGAAGGAATATTTTATGAACTTAGAAAATTTAATGACATCAGTGGTGTACCTATCTATCTATATATATAGGGGAATTTAAATTAGTGACTGAAAAATTGAATGGCTTAATGATACATGGTTTTAGAATTTTTTCTTTTTTTTTTTTTGGCAAGTAGTTTAAATACATAACGGGGCGGCGAATTAAGAACAAAGTTAAACTTATCTTTTCATATAAAATCGACCAGTTACAATGGAAGTGTAATTCGGGTAACGCATTTAAAGAAAACTTAAAGGTCACGATTAAAAGCTTAACTTCAAAGCATCATGTACCAAAGGTTAAAAATTATATTGTTTTGTAAGATTCAAATTTTTTTAATTTTTCGTTTTTGCGATATTCCCCGACCCCCACCGACATCATTCCGGGAAAAAGAAAGGTCAAAAAATAAATTACAATTTAACGAATTGTGAACTTCCTGATGATGGTGCCTTTAATTATTATTTAAGAAAAAAAAATGTTAATGGCTTAGTCCCCTTGAGGCATATGATGGAAATTCATGCACAGAAGAAAGTAAAACGCGAAACGCAGGAAGCAAAAAAAAAAATAATTAAAATAAAAAAGTATTTTTTTTGCTAATTTGCAGCAGTTTTAGCAGCACCGCATATAAGTCATTCTTGTTTTGCACCCTAGTTATGCAAGCCAGCTTTAATTGTTTTTCTTTTGTTTACGTGACTCCCCATAACAAAGCATTACACATATCTTTACGATACAGAAATTCATTTCAAATCTCACACATCTTAAAAAATGTTAAACCCACATATTTGGTGAATCTGAAACAACCCATGCACGATATTCCAAGAAAAGTGACCCGGTGCAACATTTGAACAAAAATAAAAAAAATTAATATTTTTTTTCTCTGAAAAATATAGAAAGACAACCCTCCCCCCCTCCACCCGTCCTGTATGTTAAATTTGGAATGACTAAATCCTATTGTTCAGTTTGTATACTCTGGTCCAAGATATACGCCGCATGAATAATGCGCATCGTAAATGGTCCCTAAAACGGCCACCTGATTCAAAGGTCAGACTATAATAAGACAGAATAGAGTGAGGCAGGTTTAGGAAGAACTCTCAAATAAAAAGCTGGTTGTGTTTATTATTATAAATTGTGGAAAATTAGACGGTATTAGATTTTTGATATCTAAACCTTAATTTTTTTTTCTTTACTCATTGGAGGAATTAAAAAGTAAAAAGACCCCAAAAATAAGTTTTTTAAAAAGCTTAATGGCCAAGAAAAGATAATTGTGGTGCAGCAATGGGAAAAAATAAATTTTATCATGTGCCTTCAGGGTTTTATTTTTTTAATGGGATTTTTTTATTTTATTTTTCAAGTTTTGATGCCAAGATCGCTTACCACTGCAAAAATTATATATTCTGTTGTTAGCAACACGAGATCTGGCTCTCACCTGTTGGCAGGACACCACTTCAGTTGTAATTGCCTATAGTGGATAGTGAATGCGATACTTAACAACTTCCTTCAGGGGGGGTTTCAAATTTAAGTTACATTCGGAATTGAAATTACCCGCGTGGCAAGAGCTCAAACCTGGAAGGGTCGTTAATCTAGAAGTAGTTAGCGAAAGCAAAGAAAAAAAAATTTTTTTTAGTTTCACCAGCAAACAAAGATTACCCAGAAGCTCCATGGTTACAAACGCGATTAACTAAGAACATCTAGATCTTTTTATTTTGCCGCCTTTGCTTGGTGTCTATTGTTCTAGATAAGAGAGATTACCCCATTTGCTTGCCTACATGATTCATGTTGATCTCAGAAAGTTGCCCATATTCCTAAACAATACCCAAATTTCTTCTAAGGTACCTGAGAGAATTTACCTAATCTAGATAGAAATTATATTCGGCTCGGATTGTTTGGATTTTTCTTTTCCTATTGTTGGGGATAATTTTCCCTAACTCGTAAGTCACACCATTCGTAACTGCATGGTTATGAGGGGTTCCCCTAAAAAAGTTTATAATTGAAACTTGTACAAACGTGGAGACACACTCATTTATATCTTCTATTATTTTATATCGAAATATTACCGCTCATTGTTAATTAGAGGCGATGACAGGTTTTTAGTACAAGATACTGATAAAGCGAAACTATGTAGTGATCTGTCGGCGGTTATCTCTACCAAGGTTTTTTTTAAAGCCAAAAAAAATAACAAAGTAAAGTTTTTGCTTAGCCATAACTATGATTTAGTCTCTCGTAGGGCATCAAACCCTGAGTTTTGGAATATTGCTTGGCTTTTGGGGGGCTCGAGTGTTTACAAATTTGTGTTGGGGAATAAGCGAGAGAGTATGAAATTTCGATCCAATGTTCTGGACTGTTTTTGTTTGTATTGTTTAAACCTAATATAAAATAATATTTAGTAATGAATTTGCTAAATTGCTGAATTGTCATTTCCCGTTTCTTTTCCAGCGTATAAATTAACATTCGATTTGAATAGAAAAATATAATATTTTTTCTGGCAATTGCTCCAGCCCCGTTTGTGGAATTTCTAGAAACCAGTGAAATAATGAGGAAATTTTCAAAGATTATATTTCTCTCTCTACCCCTTAAGCGGCTCCTCGGGCCAAGAAAACAAATCGCCTTGGAAAAAAAAAGTACCAGCTGGAGGAGGTTAGATTTGCAAAGGATCTCTAGAAGTATTATTTCCTGATTCTGGAAATTAACCGCGGGACATCATGATTAGTTGGGATACATTTACCAATTGAAATTTTGTCAAATATATTGCGAAATGTATTCCGGAATTGGTAATATCGATGTATTGACGTCATGAATTAGTTTTTGTATCCATCACGAGGTTTATTTGAACTTACAACTTCTAGTGTAGGGGTCGTCACCAGGGTTTGCGTACTAAATATCTTTACAAGTGAATTACGAGATCTTTTTCGAAGTCATGCTTAGGTTGAGGTTCAACTAAATAGTAAAAGTAAATCAGAAAGTTCGTATATGACATTCCCCCAGGAGATTTGGTCTAAAAATTGAAACAATTCTACTCAGAAACATATTTCCCAAGTTAGTAATGGGTATACGAAAAGTTACTCCACTCATCCTATGCCACCAAGACACTTGAAACTTACGAAAAGTTCCAACTGTCACAAGTTACCCTTATGACGTAAGGGTATCAGATCAACAAACTTAAGTTTCATCGCATGAAGATCTTCTATTGTCAAATGTATAAGCAGAAGAACCTAAGATAGGGAATTCCACGTAAAAAATTCATCAAGCACAACAGGTTAAACAGAGAACAAAAAAACACACTACGAATTGTCTAATTAATTTCCTATATTAATAAATTTTCTATTCTATTACATCATGGGTGGCATTCCTGCAGGCATTCCTTGAGGCATTCCTCCAGGTGGACCTGGTGGTCCACCAGCACCACCTTCTTTCAATGAAGATCTACCAGCTTTTAATAATTCATCACATAATAATAAATTTGAAGCAATACCCGTGGCGGCCGATATGGCATTTCTTACTACTCTATAAGAATCCCAAATTCCCTCCACGGTAGGATCCATGGGTTCACCCGATTTCAAATCCACACCAACAACATGACCCTCGACAATTTCATCTTGACAATTTGAAATTGTTTCCAATTGATCCAACCCGGCATTTGAAGATAAGGTTTTTGGAATGATTAACAACGCTTCTGAAAATGCAGAAATTCCGGATTTATTCTTCCCCTTGAGGATTTTCTTTGCAGTTTCCGAATGTAATAAATGATCATTACAACTTAACCAAAAGGCACCTGCTCCTGGTAATATAGATCTGTCCTTGATGACATTGGCAACTGCACGTAATCCATCTCTTACGGCATCTTTAGTTTGGGCCAACATGTGATTGTTTGAACCTTTAATTAAGATAGAAGCAGATTTAGGGTCTTTATTTTGAGTAACATAGGTGAATTTATCTTCCCCAATTGAAGTTTCATAAACTAAACCGGAAAATCCAAGGATTTCGGGTGATAAATCATCCACGGAATTTTGTGCTTCTCCTCCAGTTACTAATTGTAATCGTTCCATATTTCTCCGTTTAGCTCTTCTCAAGGCTAATATTCCATTTTTAGCCAAAACATCCAAAGACATTGGATCAATTCCCTTTTGATTTATTATGACAAACCCTTGGTTTGAATTTAAATCACAAACTTGATTTTTTAAATCAATAATTTTTCTTAATTTATCATCCACGAATTTCCGTTCTGAAGCTACTAATTTTTCTCGTTGTTCAGCTGAAGAATAAAAGAAACCGGAATTAACTTCAGTTTTCTCATATTCTAACGAAACATTTAAAATAAGAACATGAGCATTTTCAACTCGACGAGGCATATCTGGATGACGTGCCCCGTGATCTAACACCAACCCTTTAATTAATTCCGTGTCTTTGGAATTTCCATGTTGCATAGACATGATTTCCACCATATGTAAATCGAAATTTCTATCTTGATCACCACGAACAGTCAATACTGCGTCAGTTACAATTGGAGTCAATACATCGGCCAATTCATTGGGGACTTTAGTAGCCAAGGAACTTCTGGCGATTTGTAACAAGAATTCCCGGTCAAATTCCCCGGGAACTTGTTTGAATTCGTCCAAGTATTTCAAAGAGTATTCCCGAGCCAATTCAAATCCATCAACTATAATTCGGGGGTGTACACCTTCACTAATGAATCTTTCCGCCTGTTTTAATAATTCACCAACGAGTAAAACAACAGTAGTGGTACCATCACCGGTGATTTCGTCTTGGGCAGTGGCAGCACGAGCAATCATGACCGCAGTAGGGTGTTGGATTTGCATTTCTGTCAACAAGACCTTCCCATCTTTAGTTAATTTTAAACTACCAGATCCATCAACCAAGAGTTTTAAAGTACCTTTTGGACCTAAATTGGAAGCAAGAACCAGTTGAAGACCCTGGGCGGCTTGGATGTTGACTTGAAGTGCTTGGGCACGTCTTAATGATTCCGCCTTGGGATTAAGCAATTGAATCGAAGAGGACATGATATAGTAGCAAGCAACAGTGGTAGACCTGTCAAGTTATGTTTCTGTCTGTTGTAAATTTTTTTCGCCATTTAAATTTTCAACGCGACAGGGACGGAGAAGTTACCCGGAATTGGCAAGTCGTGTACTTGAGGTCAATATGAGAAGCAGGGCGCGTCGTACTTATGTCTGACTTCTTCTCTGTAGCTATTAGAAGATAATGTCTGAATTATATATTGACGAGATATTCACTCCGGCAAAGGAGTATCTCCACCAGAAACAAGACGAACGAGAAGAATTAATCCGACTTGGACGAGACATCACTAGTTATTCCAAGAAAGCAATCTTTTCCCTCCATCGGACATTTCTGGAACAACAACAGCAAGCAGACACTGTTGATTTAAGTGAATTGGTGAAATATTTACAATTGTTAGGCCATGGTTTAGTTCAAGTCAAACCTCTCTACGAGAACAACATCAATTTACGGAATAATGTTGCTGGACCAGTGGAAGAATTGATTGAATTCTTCACATTTGGGTATTTTATTACCAATGGACAATTGTTAGAATATCACCGGTTTTTAAAATACATTCGGATCTTACTTGATCACCACAGTGAGCAGGCGTATGAAGCGATTCTTAAATCGTTGTTGTTTAACGTGACGATTCCTGAGCAATACAAGTCAAACACACATGTTACATTTATTGACATTGGTGATTATTTAATGGGGCTTTTCGATTGTACTGGTGAGATAATGCGGTTATGTATCCAACAACTGTCGAAATTTGAAGGGAGTTTACAATTGGAGACTACTCAAGGACATTATCGATATTTACAAGAACTTTATCATCATTTGATTATATTAACTGAGAGATACCCGGGGATTAGTGTGTATAGAGGTGTGTTTGAAAATAGTGTTAAACTGAAGGGGAATGTTTCATTTATGAAGAAATTACAAGTTTTCAATACTTCAATTCGGAAAATTGAAACTACTTTATTAGATATTTTAATTAGTGACCGAGAGACAATATAATATATGCATGAAATCTTTAACAAGTCTTAGGTTAACCCTTAGTTACGTCTGTCTAAGTATTAGATAAGTCTATGTAAGTCTTTGTTAAGTCTTTGGTAAAACTAAGGCAAGTCCAGGAAAATCTTAGCAACTCTAAATCCTTGGTACTGGTCCACCTGGGGAAGTTTCAGTTCTGGCAGTCAACACTTCCACTCCATCTTCAGTAACCAACAACATTTGTTCAAATTGAGCCAGGAATTTCCCATCTTGAGTAACCGCGGTCCAATTATCGGGCCATTGCAAGTCTTTATAACTTCCAAGATTAAGCATGGGTTCAATCGTGAACACCATCCCGGGTTTAGCAATCCCCACGGCTTTATTCTTGGCATAATGGGGGATATTTGGTTGACAATGAAACAACACTCCACATCCATGACCACAATAAGTACGAACCACCGAACAATTATTTGCATGGGCATGTTTTTCAATAATGGCACCTAACTCTCTAAATGCAATTCCTGGTTTAACTGCTTGAATGGCTAAATCCAAGGATTCTCGTGTAGTTTCTACTAATCTAACAATATCTGGGTCACATTTAGCCTTATCTCCAACATAGTAAGTCTCGTTTAAGTCTGAATGTAAACCAAGATAATATATAGAAACATCCAAATTCACAATATCTCCGTCTTTCAACTGGGTCTTGTCGGGAATACCATGACATATAACTTCATTTATAGAAGTACAGAAAGATTTTGGGAAATTGTAATAGTTTAACGGAGAAGGATATGCATTTCGTTTAATACATTCATGATGTAAAATGGCATCCAATTCATCAGTAGTTACACCGGGTTTAATATGACTCGCAGTGATATCCAACACTTCCCTGGATATCTTGGCGACTTTTCTAATCTTGGTGATTTCCTTGGGAGTCAACACTGGGATTTTCCCAATTCTATCGTTTTGAATCTCGGAAATTGGTTTACCTGTTCCAGCATAATCAGGTAATTTGATATGCTTGGGGATGGTTCGTCTAGGAGTTAAAGGGTACGTTGGTCTTAAATCTCCGGTGAATTTAAAATTGGGGAATGGGTTATATTCAGATAATCCTTCTTCATTGGCATGGATTGATTTATGAGCAGTCCAACTTGATCGGAAACAATTTTGATTACAGAATACACAGGATATCCCGGCTTTCAAACAGACGGGACATTTTAAACTGGATTCGGTTTCTTTACCACATGTTGGTGCTGCACAAATTGTAGTCATTATTTACAGGGGAACTATGAGATGTGATTTGAAATAAAAATTTACTTGAAATTTTTTTGAAATTCTTTTCTTTTTCTGTCTGCGTAATCACCAGAAGAACAAAAAAACTGATTGTCTGTCTGACTAACTGTCTGACTGTCTGATTTATAATCTTACATAATATAATATTTTCAAATAATATCTCTATATAATATCTCTATATAATTCACACTACTTATTTAAATCCTCAGGTCCAAAACTCAAGGGTAACAAATCATGAAAATAAACCTTGATAAACTCCCCATTACTTTTAAACATAAACACGGGAACATCCTCACTAAACTCTCTTATAAATTGTCGACATATCCCACAGGGAGTAATTGGATCTGACTTATCACTAGAAATAGCCAATGCCTTGAATTTAACGTGACCGGAAAGCTAGATAGTTAATACTAATTCATATAAAGTGTGATTAGGTAATACGTACAATTGCCTTTGATAAGGTTGTTCGCTCCGCACATATGCTTGCTCCATATGATGCATTTTCTATATTTGCTCCAGATATGAATTCACCTGATTCTGTTAAAACAGTACAGCCGACTCTAAATCATAATTAGTATATATATGTAACACTTCTCGGAATTAGACATACCTGAAGTTTGAATATGGGGAATATGACAAGGATTTAGCTTATTTAGTTAGTACAAGAAGCCACGCGTAGACAAATGTATAGACACACCTTTTAAAACTTCTTGGGTTAAAGTCTTGAATTTTTCATCTGATAATTCATTATGATCTTTATGTATAGGAATTGTCATTTCAAAAACAAACTGTAACTAGTTTAGAGATAACGGATTCGCCGTTATCTAAAATGTTTATATAGTAACTTTTCTCACGTGACCGTATTTTCCATTTTTCTGCTTGTTTTTTTTTTCGGACAATTTAGCTTGACATCCAGTGGCAATTATTCAGTTGTATCAAAGACTTAACAAAGTAAACAGCTGGTCAATTCAAAGATATATACACAGCAATCCGCAATGGTCACATTAGAAGAATTGGAAAGTCAGAAGGAAGATGATTTATTTGATCAAGAAATTTTAAATCTGTCAACATCCGACATTATGAATCGAGTTAAATTATTAGATAATGATATTAAAGTAATGAGATCCGAATCACAAAGATTAACCCATGAAAAGACCATGATGTTAGAGCGAATCAAAGATAATCAAGAAAAGATCAATAATAACAAACAATTACCTTATTTAGTTGGAAACGTTGTTGAATTATTAGATTTAGATGCTGAAAAGGAAGCTAGTGAACAAGGAGCAAACATTGATATTGATGCTGCTAGATCGGGGAAATCGGCCGTGATCAAGACATCAACTAGACAGACAATTTTCTTACCTATGATTGGATTAGTTGATCCCACTACATTAAAACCTAATGATTTAATTGGAGTAAATAAAGATTCATATTTAATATTGGATACGTTACCCTCGGAATATGATTCTCGAGTTAAAGCCATGGAAGTTGACGAAAAACCAACTGAAGATTATTCCGATATTGGTGGGTTGGATAAACAAATTGAAGAATTAATTGAAGCCGTGGTATTACCTATGAAACAAGCTGAAAAATTTCAAACCTTGGGAATTAAACCACCCAAGGGAGCATTAATGTATGGACCACCCGGGACTGGTAAAACATTGTTGGCTCGTGCATGTGCAGCCCAATCTGGAGCTACATTTTTAAAATTGGCGGCACCACAATTAGTACAAATGTTTATTGGTGATGGGGCGAAATTAGTTCGGGATGCATTTGCATTAGCCAAGGAGAAAGCACCTACGATTATATTTATTGATGAATTAGATGCAATTGGTACCAAGAGATTTGATTCCGACAAGAGTGGTGATCGAGAAGTTCAAAGAACAATGTTGGAATTATTGAATCAATTGGATGGATTTGATTCCGATGATCGTGTTAAAGTATTGGCTGCTACTAATAGAGTAGATACTTTAGATCCAGCGTTGTTGAGATCAGGTAGATTGGATAGAAAGATTGAATTCCCGTTACCTTCGGAAGAAGCTAGGGAATCAGTGTTGAAGATTCATGCGAGAAAATTAAATTGTGATAATAATTCCGTGAATTGGAGAGAATTGGCTAGACTGACTGATGAATTTAATGGAGCTCAATTGAAAGCGGTTACTGTTGAGGCGGGGATGATTGCTTTAAGAAATGGGAAATCAATTATAAAACATGAAGATTTTGTAGAAGCTATTGGTGAAGTGCAAGCTAGAAAGTCAAAGTCTGTCAACTTTTACGCGTAGATTAATACTGAGCGTAAGCGAATTATTAATATTCTACCCACTAGTAATAGTATATA
Organism: Spathaspora girioi; assembly: GCA_001657455.1. Taxonomy (NCBI): domain Eukaryota; kingdom Fungi; phylum Ascomycota; class Pichiomycetes; order Serinales; family Debaryomycetaceae; genus Spathaspora; species Spathaspora girioi. The sequence continues at coordinate 18,119 of LQMS01002324.1, read as the reverse complement.
TAAACAAAGTAATACATATAAACATACAAACTACTTGTTCCGTATACGTTGTAATATACACTCTTTTTAACTTTTATATATTCTCGTCAGTACATAGCAACATACTCTATATATTCCTTCCTACTCTCAACCTATCCTCTCTATATATTCTTTCCTGATATATTTTCTACCTATCCACTCTGTATATCTTTTTTCATATACTCCACTTCATCATTGTCAAGTAGTGTGTGTTTATACCAGTTTTTGAGATTTTTTCAATTCTTCTCTTAATTTTTGAGAAAATTTATCTTGATTATCATCATCATCCCAATCTTCTTCCCATAAATTATCTTGATTTAATTTTGTTTGGTTATTCCATTGATTATCTTCAGGAAAGTCTTCAAATTCATCATCTTCTTCTAATGTCTTGATGACTTTTTGTTCTTCTTCCTCAGAAGGTGGAGTTGCTTTAGCTTCACTTGACATTGTATCTATACCTATTCTTAAATATTCAGATAACAGTGTAAAGCTGTCTGGTTGTCTCATATTTCGCCACTTTAAAGTTTTAGAACTGAAAAAAAAATATCCACGTGATTACATGCACATGATTAGTATTCACGTGCCACAAGGCATCAAATTTTTTTTCTGATTTAATTCAGTCATCTCTCCTAGAGCTAAGCTATTCTGGAAAGCACAACCAAAAACACACTAGCCATGAAGGAGGTGGTTGTTGATATTGCTCCTAAATGCATCCAAGGGTTAGAGTTCAGTGCGTTGTCGGCCAAGGACATTGTGGCACAATCTGAAGTTGAAGTTCAAACTCGAGATTTATATGATTTAGAAAAAGGTCGAACTGCCAAAGTATTAGGAGCATTAGATACCAGAATGGGGATTTCTTCCAATTCTCTGGAATGTAATACTTGTCATGGTAATTTAGCCTCGTGTCATGGACATTTCGGGCATGTTCGATTAGCACTACCTGTGTTTCACGTTGGTTATTTCAAACTGATTATTCAAGTCTTGCAGTGTATTTGTAAGAATTGTTCCAGTATATTATTGGATGAAAGTTCCAAACGGACATTTTTAAATGATTTGAGAAAGCCCAATATTGATAATTTACGAAGAATGAAAATCTTAAAGAAAATCCTTGAACAATGTAAAAAACAACGAAGATGTCTTAAATGTAATCATGTGAATGGAGTGGTTAAGAAAGCCGCCAGTGGTGGTGGACCTGCGGCATTGAAGATTGTTCATGATACGTTTAGATGGATTGGGAAGAAAGTCACCCCGGAAAAGGAACTTTGGGATCAAGAATTTAATCTTGTATTTGATAGAAACCCTGAATTGGAGAAATTTATTAAACGAGTTAACGAAGATTTAAACCCGTTGAAAACGCTTAATTTATTTAAACAGATTTCCCCGTCAGATTGTGAATTAATCGGGATCAATTCTGCCAAGGGTGGTCGACCAGAAATGTATATTTGGAGATATTTACCGGCACCACCCGTGTGTATTAGACCCTCAGTTATGATGGATGCCCAATCCAATGAAGATGATTTAACTGTGAAACTTACAGAAATCGTGTGGACGTCTCAATTAATCCGAGCTGGGATTGAGAAGGGGATATCTATAAACAATTTAATGGAACAATGGGATTACTTACAATTGACAGTGGCAATGTATATTAATTCAGATAGTGCCAACCCAGCATTACTTCCTAACGCTGGAAGTTCCGCATCCAAGGCATCGGCAAAGCCAATTAGAGGGTTTTGTCAAAGATTAAAGGGGAAACAAGGAAGATTCCGAGGTAATTTATCAGGAAAAAGAGTTGATTTCTCCGGGAGAACCGTGATTTCCCCCGATCCAAATTTAAAAATCGATGAAGTGGCCGTACCTGATCGTGTCGCCAAGGTATTAACATACCCCGAGAAATGTACTCGATATAATCGAACTAAATTACAACAATTGGTTAGAAATGGTCCGGATATTCACCCAGGTGCAAACTACGTGATGAAACAAAATGAATTAGCTAAACGGAATTTAAGATTTGGGAATCGAGAAATGCTTGCCAAGAACTTAACCATTGGTGATATTGTCGAACGTCATATTGAAGATGGCGATGTTGTACTTTTCAATAGACAACCTTCGTTGCATAGATTGTCTATTTTATCCCATTATGCCAAGATCCGGCCCTGGAGAACGTTCAGATTGAATGAATGTGTATGTACGCCATATAATGCTGATTTTGATGGGGATGAAATGAATTTACATGTTCCCCAGACTGAAGAAGCTCGGGCAGAAGCCATCAATTTAATGGGGGTTAAAAACAATTTATTAACTCCTAAATCAGGTGAACCCATTATTGCCGCCACACAAGATTTCATCACTGGTTCGTATTTAATTAGTCATAAGGATTCATTCTATGATCGAGCTACATTTGTACAATTATTAAGTATGATGTCGGATGCAGATATACAATTTGATTTACCACCACCCACGATTTTCAAACCAATAATGTTATGGACGGGGAAGCAAGTTTTCTCGTTATTAATTAAACCAAATAAACGATCAAAAGTGGTGATTAATCTCGATGCTAAAAATAAAACGTTTATCCCGCCAATAGTCAAGGGTTTCCCTCTGGAAATGTCACCTAATGATGGGTTTGTCATTATTCGAGGATCCCAAATTCTTAGTGGATTAATGGATAAGTCTACACTTGGAGACGGGAAGAAACATTCGGTATTTTATACAATTCTTCGAGATTATGGACCTCAAGAAGCCGCTAACGCTATGAATAGAATGGCGAAATTATGTGCAAGATATTTAGGTAATCGAGGTTTTTCAATTGGTATAAATGATGTCACTCCTGAATTACATTTAAAACAAAAGAAGGAATTAATGGTGGAACAAGCATATTTGAAATGTGATGAATTAATTGATTTATATAATCGAGGGAAATTAGAAACTCAACCTGGTTGTAATGAAGAACAAACTTTAGAAGCGAAAATTGGTGGGTTACTTTCAAAAGTCCGTGAAGAAGTTGGTGAAGAATGTATTCGAGAATTAGATTCCTTGAATGCTCCCTTGATTATGGCCACTTGTGGTTCTAAAGGGTCCACATTAAATGTGTCACAAATGGTGGCCGTTGTAGGACAACAAATTATTTCGGGACATCGTGTTCCTGATGGATTCCAAGATAGATCCTTACCTCATTATATGAAAAATTCCAAAACCCCACAATCGAAAGGGTTTGTCCGTAATTCATTCTACTCCGGATTAACCCCGCCTGAATTCTTATTCCATGCTATTTCCGGTAGAGAAGGGTTAGTCGATACTGCCGTGAAAACCGCCGAGACCGGGTATATGTCGAGAAGATTAATGAAATCATTGGAAGATTTATCGGCGCAATATGATAATACCGTGAGAAATTCCTCGAATGGGATTGTTCAATTCACTTATGGTGGAGATGGATTAGATCCGTATGATATGGAAGGTGATGCTCGACCAGTGAATTTTAATAGACAATGGGATCATGCATTTAATTTAACCTATAATGTAAAACATCTTGGATTATTACCGTTTGAGATTAATCAGTTGGTGGATAAAATATTATCTCCACTTGAATTGAAATTAATACGTTATGATAATTTAGGTAAGGAGTTGATTGATGTCAAGGATCAAGACAAGATTGAATACATTGATCAAAAAGATGCTGAGCGAGAATTCTACCAATCTTGTCGTGATTTCATGAATAAAAAAGCTGAAACGTTAGCCCGATTAAGAGACGTCAAGGGATTAACATCATACTATACTGATAACGATGCCTCCATGGATATTGAAGAGGATCCAATCAAACTCAATTCAATTAATCAATTACTTAAAATCTCAAGGAAAACGGTGGAGAAATTCCTTAAACAATGTTTATACAAATATTCTCGAGCCCGAGTTGAACCAGGGACTGCAGTAGGTGCTATCGGAGCCCAATCGATTGGTGAACCCGGTACACAAATGACATTGAAGACATTCCATTTTGCTGGGGTTGCCAGTATGAATGTAACTTTGGGGGTTCCGCGTATTAAAGAAATCATTAATGCGTCGAAAACTATCTCGACACCAATTATAAATGCCGTGCTTGTTAATGATGATGATGAAATTGCTGCTCGTGTAGTCAAGGGGAGAATTGAAAAGACATTACTTGAAGATGTGGCGTTCTCGATCGAGGATGTATATAAGGATAATTTGGCATATTTGTCAATCAAGATTGATTTGGAAACCATAGATAAATTACAATTGGAATTAACTATTGAAAATATCGTATTGGCAATTCAAAATGCTCCGAAATTGAAAATCGTCGCTGGTGATGTATCAGTAAGTGGGAAGGATCGAATCAATGTCTTGGTTAATTTACGGGAAAAGACCGATTCAATTAAATCAGAAACTAATAAAAATGCCTTGTTTTTCCGTATGCAACAATTAAAACGGGCATTACCAAGTATATGTATCAAGGGTCTTTCCAACATTTTCCGAGCCGTTATTAATATTCGAGATGATTCTAAAAAGGAATTATTAGTTGAAGGTTACGGATTAAAACAAGTCATGAGTACAGATGGGGTAGTTGGAACGAAAACCACGACAAATCATGTTCTTGAAGTATTTGAAATCTTGGGTATTGAAGCCGCAAGAAGTTCAATCATTAAAGAAATTGACTATACCATGAGTAATCACGGTATGAGTGTTGATCCTCGTCATATTCAATTATTAGGTGATGTCATGACATATAAAGGGGAAGTATTGGGTATTACTAGATTTGGATTGAGTAAAATGAGAGATTCAGTATTACAATTGGCATCATTTGAAAAAACTACTGATCATCTTTTTGATGCGGCGTTCTTTATGAAGAATGATAAAATTGAAGGGGTTTCAGAATGTATTATCTTGGGTCAAACTATGTCGATTGGTACTGGGTCTTTTAAATTGGTTAAATCTTCAAATTATGATAAAAAGGTTTTGAAGAGGAAAAATACCTTGTTTGAATCAACTTGTCAAGCGATTGCTTGTTAAATATGTTTATAAAGAGTTAATGTAGCTTATCAAATAGTATAATGTATAAAAGTTGCAAAATTTAAACCAATGTAGAAGTTCTGTCTGTAGAAGATTTTGACTTGACCGTACAGACGAAAACTCGAAGCGTATACTAAGTTTAATTTACAAATTAATTTGGGGTATAAGTTCAGCTAATTCAATGGCTTACAAGAACTTACGCAAAATATATCCCAATGGATTAATAATCGAGATATTAAAAGGTTTGTCCTTATTGTGTAATATTAGGACTATTAACTTTGTATTGGTAATATTCTTTGTCAGAAACTTGTCAAATCAATTTTTTGCAATCATAACAAATCCCCCCAAAAAATATATTTGTTAAGCAGAAAAAATTGATGACAAATTTCCGTAGGTGCATTTTTACTAAGATTTTTTGTCAGACAGAAAATTCAAATTTGTTAATTTTGCTTTTTAGTAATTTGCTGACAAATCATCTTGTATGCAGGCGATGATTACGTTGAAAGGTTGCAAAATTATTAATCTCGCTAATCAAGCAAAGTCAGATCTAACTAAGCCTAGTTAGACTAGCCAGATATAAATAAATCAAAAGCTGTCGTTTAATTACAATCATATCTTAACAAACATCATCACACACACAAACACATACACACTCATAAAATGTCTCCAGTTTCTATTGCTATTATTGGTCTTAGTGGTTCATTAGGGCAACCAACACTTGAAGCTATCAATTCAGGTAAATTTGATTCCAATATTAAATACCCAATCAAAGCCCTTACTAGAAAATCCCAACCCTCAACCGATAAAATTCAATATATTCAAACTGAAATCACTGCCGAAACAGTTGATTCAATTGCTAAAGAATTATCTGGTGTTGATGTTATTATTGAATTAGTTTCTCATAATCCTGATTTATTAAACATTCTTGAAAAAATTGTAGTTCAAGCCAAACCTAAATTATTCATTCCATCACAATTTGGATGTGAAATTAGTGTCATGGATAAATTCATTCCTGGATTCCTTGGATTTAAAGATGCTCATTCCGCAAATGTCAGAAAGGCAGGGATTAAAACTGTAGATATAATTACCAATTATTTTGCTGAACCAAAGAAATTCTTATATGAAGTTGTCAATCATGCTGGAATTGATCCAGCTACTCAATCTATTCTTCAAATTGGAAACTTAAATAATAAAGTTTCATTCACTAGAGTTGAAGATATTGGGAATGTTATTGTCGCTGTGGCAACTAGTAACCCGGAAACCCTTCCAGACACACTTCGTGTTAAATCTGGGTCTGTAACTTATCAAGACATAATTGACAGATATGAACAAACTCATAATGTTAAATTATCAGTCAAGGAAAAGATTTCAGTTGAAGAAGCTAAACAACAATTGAAGGATAAATTAGCTAAATCAGGATTTAATCCAGCTGATTTCCTTTGGTATTTACATGTTGTTAGTGCTACTGGTGAAATTTACTATGAAGGTGATAATGAATTAATTAATCCAAATCAATCTATCTGGAAATGGACCGGTTATTAATATCAAGGATATGAATTATATACCTTAATATGTTTTTAGTGTTTTATAGTGCTAATTTCTTAATAAATTCTTCGATGTTGAAAAAATAGTAGTGTTTTCTTTATAGAAGTTAGCTCAATACTTCGGTAACTTTTTTTCTGAATTTTTGGCAAAGATTCACAAAAAATTGAATTGAACTGGAAATTATTCAGAAGCGTTGATATGTCAAGAATATGTTATACAGTCTAATAAATATAGAAGACAAAGTCATTGAACCTTGGTATAAATTTTATTGCCTATCTTTTCTTGAAAAATTATTGATTGGTTTGTTTTGTTTTTAGTTGCAAAAAAATAATTCTGAGGTTATGATATACTTTACGTTAATCGTCAGTCAAAAACATAGGGTTAGGCTTACTGCTCGCTTACCGTACAGTTTACAAGTCATCAATTTTATGATTCTAGAAATACAAAGCTGGGTAATGTTTAGATATCAAGAATAAGAACAATCTAAGATCTATTGATTTTTAATACCTCAATTACTAATTCCTTCGCATGAATAATAACTTGAAAATGAATTAATTGTCAATTGATAAAATCAATCAACTTACCGACCATCCCGCTCCCAAATTAATTTTGTAAAACTATAGATATTTTGCTCTCTTCGGAGTTAATTTTCCGGAGTTAAACAAGTTAAACATCTAGGCTATATCCAAAGTGAAATCTTACTTGATTATTAGGTCAGACAAGCACATTTTAGAAAACTGGTCATTTATTTGATTAAGTTGCTGCTGATCACTATTTGTACATGCAAGTATTACCCCAATGGTGGCAATACATTCGGCAATAGTCGTAGTTTAGCTTAATCCCGGATAATCAGATATAAATTCAACCCTATATAAACACAGTAAAGCCTTGTTGAATTAATAGATATCAAAAAAGTGACAACCTCACAAAACACAATGTCTCCAGTTTCAATTGCAATTTTTGGTCTTAATGGATCCTTAGGTAAACCAACACTTGAAGCTATCAATTCAGGTAAATTTGATTCCAAGATTAAGTACCCTATCAAAGCCCTTACAAGAAAACCCCAACCATCTACCGATAAAGTTGACTACATTCAAACTGAGATTAATAAAAATACAATTGATCCTATTGTTGAAGAATTATCTGGTGTTGATGTTGTTATTGAATTGGTTGTTCCTAATCCTGAATTATTAAATATACTTGAACAAATAGTCATTAAAGCCAAACCTAAATTATTCATTCCTTCTCAATTTGGAAGCGATCAAACAATAGTAAACAAGTACGTGCCTGAATTGCTTGCGTATAAAACCATCCATTCTGAAAATGTCAGAAAAGCTGGAATTAAAACAATTGATATAATCACCAATTATTTTGCTGAACCTGGGAAATTCTTGTATGAAATTGTGAATCATGTAGGTATAGATCCAGTAACTCAGTCTATTCTTCAAATTGGAGATTTAAATAACAAGTTTGGATTTACTAGAGTTGAAGACATTGGTAATGTTATTATAGCTGTTGCAACCAGCACCACCAATCTTCCCGATAAAATTAAAGTTCAATCAGGTACGATTTCATATCAAGATGTAATTGATAAGTATGAGCAAACTCATAATGTTAAACTATCAATCAAGGAAAAGGTAACGGTTGATGAAATTAAACAACAATTGAAGGAGAAGTTAGCTACATCGGGATTTAACCCCAATGATTTTCTATGGTATTTACATGTTGTTGGTGCTACTGGAGAGCTTAACTATAAGGGTGATAATGAGTTAATTAATCTAAATCAATCTATTTGGAAGTGGACAGAGTACCGTGTCGAGAACATTTAAGAAATAGCCTTGCCTTGGGAGGCGTTCCACCCCGTAGTATCCTTATATATTCACTTTCATCTTCTCTAGAAAATTAATCTCTGAATATTCGTTTTTTCTTCTTTTAGTTCAATACATCAACACATTTGTCTCCGATTACCGACAGCGAATACTCTTTGAAGTAGTTTGTTTTAATTACTCTGAAGGGGTTAATACTATTTTTTGGTAGCGCAATATATTCTCAGCATAGAAATAAACAATATTTGCGAACCCTACTTCAACATTAGGCATAACATCAACAATATGCCCAAGGATGGAGTATACTCATATATCCACTTGGACGATCCCAAAAAGGTGCTTTACATGGAACAATGGAAACAAGAACCATTACCATTTGATGATATAGAAACCCATAATCTAGTCGAAGCCACCTCGGCCTTATTCCCTAAATTGTTTCTTGAAGATGAAGATGAAGAAGATGGAACATTACCTATACATCCTGCTGCTGTCGGTAATAAAATATACAAGTCACGTACGATGCGAGAGAAAGTATGGAGTGATTTAAGTATTTCCGAAAAGTTTCTTGATGAAACCAGTGAATTGAATAAGATTCATGATAATACATTAGTTCCTTCACTTGGATTTGAACCAGGAACAGCAGAACAAGAAGCAGACTTGTCGTTGGCGGATTTCTTATCCAATGGATATAACAATATACCACCTGAAGATCATTTGGATTCAATGATGTCTCCTGATGGTATACCCCACCCCCAGTTTTTCCAACAACGAATGCCACCTAATCGTCATCGTGACATATCGCTGAATTCAAACACTTCAGATTTATCAGTTCCAAATAATACGTTTCAAAATATCCGATCGGCTTCTACTTCTACTGCTCTACAGACAACTCCTAGACCAGGTAGAGTTCGTCAAGTATCTACAACTTCCGATAAGAATTTTCAAACTCCCATATCAAGAATAATGAGATAAAATTGTACATTAATGTTACAAAAATAAAAAGGTCTTACATTTCTAGTTGAATTTTCCCACATTCTACTTCACTCTTTAATGATTTCAATTCCTTGTTTCTAAATTTAGATTTCTTGGTTCGATTTTTCAATCTAATACCAGCCAATACAAATTTAGCCAACCCTTTAAAGGTTATCTTTGGTTGTTGTGACTTGCTACCGGCTCCCACATATTCGGGATAGATTCCTAATTTAACCAAGTTACTTTCTCCATCAAACAACAACAGGTTGTTTCCCTTGATAGAAGCGATAACAAATGTATACATCATTCGAAAATCATTAGCTCGTAACATAACGTCTCTTAATTTAGCCCGATAATATATAGTTTCCTTTTCAAGTATAGTTAATTTATCTTGATAATCATTGGGATTGGTTTTTTTCATAAGGATTTCTTGTTTATAATCATATGCTTTAAGGGACATTAATCGACAACTTCGAGTCATTCGTTCTAAATCTTCATCTAAAGTCAGTACTTGACCTACAAGTCGTTCTTTCTCTCGAGTCAATTGTTTATATTGGGTTTCAATTTGAGATAATTCATCTTGTAATGTTTGTTTTTCCAATTCAAGTTTGGTAATTGTTGATTTTTCTGAACCTTGTTTGTTTCTAAGTTGGGTTATTTCTTGAGTAAGATTATTGACTTTTTCATTAGCAGCTTGATATTTTAATTCTAATATTGCTTCTACTGGAGATTTATCATGATGATCTTGTGTTATTTCATCTTCAAGAATCTTGATTTTCCGTTCATAATTATCAAGTAAAACTTGAGAGTTTTTGAACTTATCATGTTCTAATCGAGTTTCTTCAATTAATTTATCAATATATAATTCTCGATCTCGTAATTTATCCTTTAATTGAGAGATTTCCCTCACTAATTCCAGAATTGATTCTTGAGAGTTAAATCTAGTTCCAGATAATTTATAATCTTCAATTAATAATTCCAATTGAGCAATTTCTCGAGATTTTGCTTCAGATAACTTATTAGCATTTGTCAAGCTTTCAGCTAAAACTTGATTATCTTGTAATAATTCATCGATTTCCCGTGAAGAACTCCTGGTTTGTCTTAACGTTTCATATTCACTCTTAAGAGTACGATAAGAACTATTGATATCATCCAATTCTGAAGTTAAACTTCTATTCTTCGTTTGAAATTCAGAAAGCTTCATTTCAAGAGTAGTAATTTGTTGTGTCAATTCACGATTATCAATTTGAAGCTTGAATAAATCACTTGTAGAACTAGTTTCCCTCGAGGTTAATTCATGTTTAAACTTGGCCAAACCATCTCGTAATTGTTGATTATCAACAGTTAGATCTTCATTGTCTTGTTGTAATTGTTCAAATTTAAACTCATATGAATTCATCTTATCAACTAAATCATTCCGTTCTTGCTCCAATTTACTTAATCTAGTTTTAAAATTCAAAATTTGTTCTTGTTTCTCTTGTTCAAGTTTAGTTAGTCTACTAATAAAGTTCAAAACTTGTTGTTGTTTGTCTCCCAATTCATGTTTAAGCAGTTCATATTCTTGTTCATAAAATCTAATCTTGTCTTGATCATCACCCGATTTATTCAATTGTGCTTTAAGTTTAGATAATTCAGTTTCTTTATCTTCAAGTTGTCTAATCAAATGATTTCTTTGTAATTCTTGATTAGAATTTCCTTCCAGAAGAGAATTCTCCACTTGTTTTAATTTAGATTTGAGTCGGGAAATTTCAATATCTTTCTCACCAACAGATTTGTCTTTAGATTGGAAATATTTAACTTGTTTTTCAAGCTCAATAATTTCCTTCAACTTTTGTTGTAAGTTCAGTTGTAAATTTGAAATTTCAATTGATTTATTAGATAATTTTAATTCTAAATCATTTGATTTAGATTTTAAAACTTGTTCTAAATCTAATTTATCACGTAATTGACGTTGTAAATCAGATAATCTGTTATTGAATTCTCGTTCTTGATTTAATAATTGATTTCTTTCTTGACGCAACTGAACATCATTATCGTTAATCTTACTATGTTGTTCAGACAAATGTTCAACTTGTTGTTGTAGTCGAGTAATTTCTTGATTATCTAATTTATGTTGATGATGTAAATCTTCAAGTTCATGATTTAATTCTTGGTGAAGTTTATTATCCTGTAATTTTTCTCGATCAAGTTGCAGTTTAGCTTGTTCAAGTTCATGTTCTAGCTCTTCTATTTGTTGCTGAGCTTGGGATTCACCAGTTGCTTGAACACGACTATATCTTTCACGTTGATTTTGTAGATCTGATTGATATCTAGAGTCAAGTTCATGTATATCTTGTTCTATATCACGCACTTGATTAGCTAAACGTTCAATTTGAATATTCTTTTCCAGAATAATCGTTTCATATTCAGAATTTCCCTGACTCGCCTGAGAATTTACTTGCAATCTATTGGTCAATTCCACAATTTTATCCTTTAATTCAACATTTTCCAACATTAATTCTCGATCATGTTTAGGTACAGAATCCAAATATTTCTTTAATTCCATAAATTTCAACCTCCACAGGAAATTCTCAGCATTCAATTGTTTAATTCTTTCTTCCAGTTCTTTAGTGGAAATTCCCTCACCATCATTAACAAACAGTCTAGGCTGAACATATTTTGCGCCAGCGGCGGTAACTCTATTCACAGGAGAATGGTTAAATTTATCAATAGTATCATCATCATCATAGAAACTTTGGGAAAATTCTTCATCAACAAACCCACGAGGAGAGTTTGACACTATTGGCTTAAATAATTTGGGAGCTGTACTTGGAGGTGGATTATTTCCAGGATAAGAGTGAATAACTTGAAAGCCCCCAGATTGACGTTTCTCACCAATCGGGGTAAACTCTTGGTTACGGGTACCTCTGCCGAACAAGGAAGTCCTCTGGGGAGTTCCTACTAGACCATCTACTAGTGCCATAATTGGTGAATCTGTAAGTGTTTCCAAAATCAAAACAAATTGAAATAAAAGTAAACAAATCAAAACAAGACCAAAAAAAAAAATTCAACTCCACGCGGCGCGCGTGCGGTCCGAGGTTTTACTTCCATTCAGTACTAGAGTGGTGATAATATATAATTAGACAGATATGTGGTTTATTGTTACAGAAGTTACTTATGTAATAGAGTATAATATTTTTTTATTTTTATTTACTTATTTGTTACCCAGTGATCACATCCGCCGACTTCACCTCCTTTGACAGCATATGTGTTCTGCCTGACACAATGTGTGTTTGCAGGTGTATATATATAGTCATAGTTACTATAGCCTCTACAGTCGTGGTGGTAAGAACCACCGAAGCTCCTCGGTCTATTATACCTATTATGGGCTGCCCATGTTTTTATCCTGCGACCTAACTGTCTTGCATCCCCGCAGATACTACAAACCTGTCTTCATATTTTGGTCAGGGACACATTGTGTGTTAGGGAATACTATGTAGTATACCCCTACGTTGTTGCTTCTATATATCTAGATCATCCTCTTGTTCATCAGTGCTGTTACCATCGTCAATAAAAAATGATTCCCAATCACGTATTGTGTACGCTATTTTGACCCAAGTAATGATATTGGTTTCTCTTTCATCCTCCAGCCATACTCTTTCTGTACCATTTTCAACGTACCCGACGCTGACCATACCATTCAAATCCTGTTTCGATAAACATATCAACCAACAACCTATCTCTGTATCATCCATCTGCGGCATGTTAAGGATTAACCTAGAATCCTCACCCGCGATTATTGTCAAATGGCTTATCGTGTGGTTAACGCACTCATAGAATTCCGTCACATTTAATGTACAAATATACGTGTGGGCGTCCAAGTGATTCAACTCTGTATCAACTAATCTCCTAACCTCTTCCGTATTTTCAATTTCGACTCTGGTAGCATTTACTAGTAGGATTACGTATAATAAGATGAAGTAAAACCAATTCATTTTGGCTGTCACGCACTATTGATTTTTTACTTGTATCATGAGGAAAGCTATACAATATATATTCTATAGATGTCAGAATGAGGAATGTAGACTAAACCACATGAATAATATCAGACCATGAGCAATTTAAAGCGGAACATATATATGCACATCTTTTCTTCTTTAGGTTTTTAGTATTAATATATCGGATAAAAGAAGAGCAAGGGATGTGAGCTAGGAAGGAAATAGAATCTTATAGAGAATTATAAGTATGGTAGGAAATCCCCTGGATTTGCGAATGGGTAGAATTAGATAGTAAGTTATAACTAATAGTAGCTACAATCTTAAATAAACATTGCGCTTCCACTTTTATATAATAATAAAAAAAAATGAATCAACAAAAAGAAACTTTCTTTGAAGTAAGATTTTCTTCGAAATATTCACTAATTATTTCGTTCCTTTTTATCTTTGCGGGGGAAACTTGTTCTCATTTTATTATTTAGTTTTATGCTTGAATTCTGAATGAGGCTATTCTCTCTTGTTAATTAGGTGAACACGGTGAGAAGGGGCAATCCGGACCTGTGCGATTATTAAACACTTTACCATCTTTGGTTTCACTTTGGGTCCGAATGGACTTTGGCTAGACTCAAAGCAAATCACACATTCATGGTTTGGACATCTGAATCTCAGGTGTGACGTAATTTGACACAGACCACAATAATTCAAATATGAGACGAACTTGAACCCTTTGATTTACGTTGTCTCTTTGGAGTAACATTTTCACTTAAGGCAACGATTAATTCAATTTTCAATTCCTGTTGAAAGGGATCGAAAAAAGGAGATGTTTTTGGATAATTGACATGATAATCCAAGATGGTTGGAGTGTTGTTTTCAGGGAAATGTTCTTGAAAAAGAGCTTTCCACGCTATGCCCCTGTGCAATAAAAATTGGCAAGGACAATTTGGTCCATTTCATGGTCTACGTGAACAAAGGTGATAGGAGGTTCTGAAGATTGATCAGTTCCGCCTGCCACTTGCATTGGTTCCGTCATGATCGAAAATAAAAAATCACGGAAGGTTCAATAGTTTTTCAAGGAGATCAACCTAGCAGCATGAAGAAATTCTCCTTCGATCTCAATAATTGAATATTCTAAGCCTTCTTTTTCTGCCTGGGATTGTTGGAGTAAATTGAGTAGTTGATCAGATTCTTCCTTGAGATTGTCAAAGTGAGCTTGAACGTCAGAGTTTTGTTCCTTGGTGGCTTGTGATACCTTTTGTTGTGCCTCCTTTAATTGGTTTTGGAGAACGTTACATTTAACCTTATAACCAGCGGTTAAGTTTTCAATTTCCCATTGTTTTTTGGTTAAGTGCCCATAAACAGTTTGTCTAATCACCACTTCCTGATATTTTTTTGTAATTTTAAATTTTGCATCGGTGTAATCCGTTTTCAATCTTTGTTATGCCAAAACTACATATCATAATTTCCAAAATGGATAACCTTGTTTAACATTAAGCAATCTGGATATTTAG